>PVKB01003280.1:192412-211180 GCA_004027205.1 Ctenodactylus gundi | reverse complement strand
TACTGTTTTAGTGGGATACCAATCAAATGATTGATGTCTATTTTTTGTTACACTTTCTCTTTAGGTGCTTTCTTTCTTCTATGTTCTTTGCTGCTGCTTGTCTCTCTGTATCTCTCAAAGATTTGTGCAAGTATTTTTTGCAATGGCAGGCTAGTGGTTATAAATTTCTTTAGGAATTCCTGGTCATGAAAAATTTTTATTTCCCCTTCAATTTTCAGGGATAATATTGCTGGATACAACAACCTGGCATAAAACTTGCTGTCTTTTAAAGCTTGAAAGATCTTGCTCCAGGGTCTCCTGTCCTTTAAAGTTTGCCATGAGAAATCTGCAGTGACTTGAATGGGTTTGCCTTGGTAGAGTAATGTCTGTTTTTCTCTTGCTGCTTTTAATATACTCTCTTTGTGTTGTATTCTGAGGTTTTAGTTATGGTATATTATGGCAAGTCTTGTAGCTGTTTGAGGTTATTTGGTGTTCTGTAAGCTTCTTTTACCTGAAAATTAATTTTTTTGGATTTGGGAAATTTTATTGCATGATTTTTGTAAATAAATTCATCATACCTTTGGTGCTGTCTTCTGCTCTTTCTCCCACATCCATAATTCTGAGATTGGTTCTCTGAATCATCTATCATCTGTTGTATCTAGCTACTTTGCTCATTTCTAATTTTGAGTTATACCTAATGATAGCATTTGTTTTTTCACAAATAGGGTCTGAAATTCTGTCCTCACAGTGTTTGAGTCAACTCTCCCTGCATTCAAATGTGTTTTTCATATCCTGAATTTTAGCTGGATTTCTTTTCAGAAATTCCCCTTCTATATCAAAGTGTGCCTTCATATCTTGAATTTCCTTATTTACCTCAGCCAATTTTTTATTTGTGGCTTGTATATGCTCAGTAAGCTTTGTTTCCATGAGGACCCCTATTTGTTTAGTAAGATCCTCTTTAAGCCTGCTGATCATTGCTTGCATTTCTTTGAGAATATCTTGTTTGAATTGGCTGTTCAACTCATTTGTTTGGTTTTGACTTCCTTCCGTGTTTCAGGGCCCATAACATTGGCTTCTGGGTCTTAGACCTTTCTGTGTGTGTCCATGTTTCTGTTATTGAGAGCCTTAGCTTTAAAGGCCTAGCCCAGAGGTTTCTTTGAATGAGTATAAGGGTTGGGGGTGGGGGAACCAAAATTCCTCTGAGTTCTATGCTGTGAATAGGCAGTTAAGGAGGACCTAATAATCCAATGGCCTCTGAGGTGTCTTATCTACTCCCTGACCCATCAGCAAAGCTCTTCCACCTGTCCTGGCTTCCCTCTCCTGAGGACAGTGCTCTACATCCTTGAAGGTGCTCCCATTACTGCCTGAGTGGTTCAGGAGGTTGGTGGCTTTTCTCTGCTCTCTAGAACTGTCTCTTGTGCCAGTTTCTTCCTAGGCAATCTTTAAGAGTGACCCGCAAATGCTGATGTGCTCTTCTGAGCTTTCTTCACTGTAAACAGTTTAGTCTTGCGCTTTTTGAAAATATTTTTGTCTTTTCTTTTCTTTTCTTTTTTTTTTTTTGAGACAGGGTCTCATTTTGTAGCCCAGGCTGGTCCTAAACTCACTATGGAGCCCAGGCTGGCCTTGGACTCAGGACAATCCTCCTGTCTCAGCCTCCAGAGTGCTGGGGTTACAGGTGTGCACCCAGCTTATGTGGTGCTGGGGAATCAAACTCAGGTACTTAGTGTTTACTTAAGTGCTTGCTGGGTAAGCAGTTAACCACTGAGCCATTCCTGCAGACCTGGGCTTTTTTTTTTTTTTTTTTAATGGCTCCTGTTTTTATGTCACTCCTGTTAAGACTGCCAAGTACTGCTTCTGGTCTAGGATCCAGGAGGACTTTTCTAGGGGAGCTTGCATTGTATTTGCAGGTTGTACTACCCGCAGGCTCTGGCTTGTTTTTGAAGGCTGGTGCTACCAGCTGTCGTCAGCTCCCACTTCTCCTGGATCTGCACTTACCTGGGTCAGAGGTTCCTGGCTCCAGGCTTTCCTCCATCTGTAGATGGGCAGCAGTTTTCCTCTACTTCTGATGTGTGTTTGGGATTTCTGATCTTTCCATGGCCTCCTTTCAGTTGTTGGAATGCTCCTTCCTTTCCTAGGTAATTTGAACAGGAAGTTTTTAATTATAATCTCAACTTTTAAAGTAAGCCCGTGAAGGAGACATTGTGTAGCTCTGTTACTCTGCCGCCATATTGCCTGGACCTCTGAAGCTTTGATTTTTTTTTTTTAAAGGGGCATGTCTGCATGTTTAACAACATCGTTCAACAAAAATGATAGGGTGGGGAATTTAGAAAGCCCCTGCTTTCATGAAATTTTTGTTCTACTGGATTTTGAAGTGTGGTTCTCCAAGTTATATAAACGTCAACCAGGGAGGCTTGAGAAGTAGCTCAGCAGTTAAAGCACTTGTCTAGTAGGCACTAAATACCTGAGTTCGAGTCCTCAGCACCATAGAAGTTGGGTGTGGTGGTGCACATCTGTAATCGCAGCACTCTGGAAGCTAAGGCAGGAGGATGGCTGTGAGTTCAAGGCCAGCCTGGACTCCATAGTGAAGTGAGAACCAGCCTGGACTGCAGAACAAGACCCTATCTCAAAAAAGAAAAAAAAAAAAAAACAAAAAACAAAACTCGCTCAGGATCTTTTCCTATCTGGGAGGACTTGTCTAGCATGTGCAAGACCCTGGGTTCCATTCCCCAGCACCATATAAAAATGAGCTGCACCTATGATGTGTTACCATCATAACAGATGGGTTTATAGTGCCTTCTGTCATTTGGTTTGTTGAACTTCAGCTTCTTAATGAGTAATATTTTTATAATTTATGAATCATTTTTTTTTTGAGGAACTGGGGATCGAATTCAGGGCCTTCATCCTGAGCTGCACCTCCAGCCCATTTTTATTTTTGATTTTGAGACAGGGTCATACCAAGTTGCCCAGGCTGGGCTTGAATTTGGGACTGTATGCCTATTCTGCTGGGCTTGGCTTTTAAATAGTTTTTTAAGCTATTCATATTTCACCAGAATACCTATTCAATCGGGATGGCACCAAATTAGAGTGCATCATTGTCAGAGCCTGAAATGTTAAGCTAACCCAGTCAGTGCTCAATGTCAGGATTTCCCTGGGCTTCCCTTTGGGGTGCTATTTGGAGACTTCCTTAGAGTTCTACCTTAGACGTAATACTTAAAAAAATTTTCTTTGAAGATGCTTACAAATGAAGACGGAATGGCAAGCTGGCAGCACTTCCCCACACTGTAATGCGGTAATAATAGCAGTCATTTTCTGAGAGTTTAATCGCTCATCTACTTATTTACGTATTTTTCTCCAGTTGTCCTAGAAACCTGATGAATGCTGTCAAAAAGCTCTGAGTTGGAAGCTTTTCTAGCCTGGTAATTAGTTCACTTGAGACTTTAAGTAGTTCCTGTTGAAGAAGTTGGTTTTCTGCAGCCTGATTAAGGGATGAGTGATACTCGGTTCTCATATATCGCCTCTCCTGAGGATTATCCCATGAGAAAGATTTCTTCATATAGTAGTTCTTGAGAGGAAAGATGGAATTTGAGGGCTGTAGTTTTATTTTATGTGAAGAGATAAGTTGTGCATTTTGCTGCCCTGGGGACAGCAGAAACAGCCCCATCTTTCATATGGATTTTGATCTTGAGATTATTCAAAATATAAATAGCTGATTAAAGGTTTAAATGGTTCCTTCAGGATAAGGGAGACAAGCCCTGAGCTCTCTACTCTAGGCAGGCCCAGTTTGAGAAACTTCAAAGGAAAGGAAAAGGAAAGCCCCTCCCCCTCCATTGGGGCCTGAACAGTTTCTCTCTGAGCCACATCCCCAATCCTACCCCACCTCCCTTTTTTGAGACAGGGTCTCTCTCTGTAATCCAGGCCAGTCCAGAACTCACTATGTAGTCCAGGCTACCTTGAACTCCTGGAATTCTTCCTGCAGCCTCCTGAGAGCTAGGATTAGAGGCGTGTACCACCATGCCTGGTTTGTGTGGTGCTGGGGAAATCAAACCCTGTGTCTTTCGCTTGCTAGGCAAGTGCTCCAATTGCTGAGCTATGTCCCCAGCCCTGACTTTTGTTATGAGAAGACAGTGGTTCTAAACGTGTAGTGTTAGATTTTTGACTCAAGTCTAAGGGACAAGTGCTCTGTTTTGGGTATGTGGACCTCAGGAGGGGAAGGGTTGGCATAGATTGATCATTTAGTTGCTAGCTGACAAATAAATTTGGGGAAGTATGGCCATCTGTGTCTGAGGATTAACATGCCAAGTATTTCCTCCTGTTTTCTTTTTTTTTTTCTTTTGAGGCAGGAGGATTGCTGTGTATGTACTCCAGACTAGCCTTGGATTCATGGCAATCCTCCTGCCGTAGCCTCCTGAGTGCTAGGATTATAGGCGTGTGCCACCATGCCCACCTTTACATGGTGCTGGGGAATCAAACTCAGGGTTTTGCGCTTGCTAGGCAAGAGCTTTGACCACTTTGTCATTCCTCCAATCCTCCTCCTGCTTTTTAAGAGCACAGTAGGAGACAAAAGGGAGAGCTGGGAGCTTAGTTTAGTGGTTAAAGCACTTGCCTAGCATGTGCAATACCCTGGGTTCTATTCCCCAACACCACACAAAAACGTAGCTGGGCCGTGGTGGTGCATGCCTATAATCCTAGCACTTGGGAGGCTGAGGTGGAAGGATTGCCAAGAGTTTGAGGGCAAGGTGGGCTACACAGTGAGCTCAGGATCAACCTGGACTGTAAAGTAAAACTCTGTTGTAAGAGAGAAAGAGAGAGAGAACAAAAGGGAATTTTATTTTCACTGTTGTCTTTGAATGGTTGAGTAGCTCTTCCTCCGTGGCTACAAGTGCACTGTCCGCTTTATTAATGTGATTGTATGTTAGCTTGAAGACTCTGCTGCAGTATAAAAGGAAAATCCCCCCAAATTTTTGTTTTATTTGTGGCAATCAGTTTATAAAATTTATAAAATCAACATTTTTTTTTCCCAACAGGGTCTCACTCTGTAGTCTAGGCTTCTCCTGAACTCATTATATAGCCCAGGTTGGCCTTAAACTCAAGGAAGTCCTCCTGCCTCAGCCTCCCAAGTGCCGGGATTACAGGTGCATGCCACCACACCCATCTTAAAATTCACAGATTTCAAGTGTACAGTGACTTTTCATGTATGCAAACAGAACTGCAGATCTATCACTCCAATTTTATTACTATACATTTTTTTTTTTTTTTTTTTTTTTTTTGGAGACAGGGTCTTGCTTTGTAGTCCAGGCTGGTTCTGAGCTTACTATGTAGCCTAGGGTGGACTTGAATACATAGCTATTCTCCTGCCTCAGCCTCCTGAGTACTGGGATTACAGGCGTGTGCTACCACTCCCGCCTTATGTAGTGCTGGGGAATTGAACCCAGGGCCTTGCATTTGCTAGGTAAACACTTAACTGTTGTGCCATTCCTCCAGCTCATTATTTTATATGTTTTTTAATCACTTCAATTTTAGAACATTTTTATTATCCTCCCAGAAAGTTTAGTGCCTTTCAGCTGTCACTCTGAAAAGCTTTTATTTTGCTCCATTTTTGAGACAGTTCTTGTTCTGTAGTCCAGGCTGGTCCAGAACTCACTATGTAGTAGTCCAGGCTGGCCTCAAACTCACAGCAGTCCTCCTGCCTCAGCCTCATGGAATTAATGCTGGGTTTGGAGAAAAGAGAAGGAAAAAAAAAATGAAAAAGGCATGCGCCATCACACCCGGCTAATTTTCATGTGGTGGTGGTGGGGGGTGGTCTAAGCTAGAGCCTTGGGCATGCTAGGCAGATGCTGTAACTACTGAGCAGCCATACCCCAGCCCTCTGGAAAATTTTATAACATTGTAGTATTGAGTACTCAGAACACATTCTAGGTACAAGTTCTTCAGTTCTTGGATCTGGCTAAGGTCTTACCAGGGGGATAACTTCTATCTATAAATGCTCATGTATTGTTGGCATAACCTCTCAGAACTCATGAACCTAAAGCCACTCTTTTTTTCTGGGTCTCAGGTAGGAATCACTGTTAGAAAAAATTTACAAATTGTGAATTTGGATAATTAACTTATTTTAATTGGTGAGGTGTTGCATGTAAGAAGATGCACTATTGTGCCATCATGTGTACACTGCTTTAAGAAAAACATACACTTAGGACAATGGAGGGATCATGTCCTGCTAGCAGGAAATGCTTTAGGCCACAGCTTGCCTCCTGCCTTTGGTGTGTGCAGCCCAATGACTAATTGAAGTGCCTCTAGGGGAGGGCAAAGGACTTGGACCCAAAAGCAGGACGTGTGAACCCTAGCCATGGTACGTCACATTACCTGTGTTTGCGATACCTGAGCAAGTCTGCCCACATTTCTTTGACGTGGCTCATCAGCAACAGGTCATTTCTTCTCAGTTCAGTAGAGAACTGTTTTTCTCTTTTTCTAGTGGCAAAGGAAGGGATGAGTGAGGTCTTGCAGTGGGAGCATCCTGAATCCAGGGATGTGTAAGAGCTTGCTTGTGTAGGTGAAGAGGAAGGGCAGTCTCATCCAGGGCCTTCCTGCATAGCCGGCCCTGCCCCCGGGACTCACTGCCCTTCAGCCCTGGCTCTGCAGAGAGAAGTGAAACTGGAGGTGTGTCTGCTCACACCAACTTCTGTCAGGCCCGAGTCCAACTAGCAGATGGCAGCCCACCAGCCCTCCAGAAGGAGTACAGGAAATGGTGGGGAGTGCCTTGCCCTGCCCTGAGCACTTCTGCGCAGGTCCACGCAGATCTCCGTGCTCACAGATGCTCCCTACGCCTTCACTCTGAAGGCACCACGCAGCTCCAGGTGCCTGATGGGCTCCGGGCATGTAGCTGAGTGGTTGGTCTCTGCCCTCCTCTCCCACTCCTTCTCTGGGAAGGGGGAAGGGCAGTTTGTTTTGTCTTTCTTAGTGTCTTTTTCTTCCTTCTTTGTTTCGTTTTTCTTTTCCTTTTTTTTTTTTTTTTTTTTGAGACAGGTCTCACTCTGTAGTCAGGCTGGTTCTGAAGTCTCTATGTAGCCCAGGCTGGCGTTGTACTCAAAACAATCACCTGCCTCAGCCTCTTGAGTGCTGGGATTACAGGTGTGCATCACCACGCCCATTTTATGTGGTGCTGGGGAATTGAGCTAGGGTACTTAGTGCTTGTATAGCGCTTGCGAGGCAGGTGCTTTATTAACTTTTCTGTTCTTTCTTCCCCAAACCCAGCCTTTCTTGTTTGTTTATTGCTATCTGACTCAATTTCTTTTTTCTTTTTTCTTTTTTTTTTCCATGCTGAGGATTAACCCAGGGCCTTCACATTGAACAGTACCCCGGCCCTTTTGTAAATTTTGTTTTGGAACAGGGTATTCCTAAATTATTAAGTTGCCCAGGCTGGGCATGAATTTGCTGTCTTTCTGCCTCAGCCTCTCAGAGTGCTGGGATTACAGATGTACTCCGCCATGCCCAGTTTCATTCACTTTCACATTTGGAAGTCTCTGGCACATGGGTAATAAGCATTCAGTATAAATATTTTTTGAATAAATGAATTTGAAGAGTGAATGTAGTTTTTTGAGTTACAACTCAAGAAACCCTTTTATGTACCCTTACCTAACTGGTTACATGCCAAGCTGTATATAATTTCTCTTCCTCTGAAATTCCCAGAGAATATCAGCCCCAAAGGTGTGAGCATTTTATGGACCTTTAATTTCTTTTCTTTTCTTTTTTGAGATAGGGTCTAGTGTCTCACTCTGTAGCCCAGGCTGGTCCTGAACTCACTGTGCAGCCCAGGCTAACCTTGGACTCATGGCAATCCTCCTGTGTCAGCCTCCCGAGTGCTGGGATTGCCACCACACTCAGTTTATGTGGTGCTGGGAAATCAAGCCCAGGGCCTTGCACTTGATAGGCAGGCGCTTTAACCGCTGTGCCTTTCCTCCAGCCCCATAGGTCTTTAATTTCTGACTACCCTGTTTTTTCTCTGACACCCCACATTGAGAACTGTAAATAGTGTGAGGAGAGAGACAGTTTAATGTATTAATGACTTTGGACACATGGCGTACTCTCTCCAGCCCTTGCCTCTTCATCTGCAGAGCAGACACGGTGTGTTCGGGTGCCAGTAGGGACTGGGTAACTCACAGGGAGCCTGCAGAACATCTTGGAGCGCGGGGTGCACCAGCTGCCTTGTGGCCGCTTGTTCCCTTCACATGCTTAAGCACCAGCACCCTGCCTGGTATATTTTGACACCCAAGTATACTTAGTAGACAAAGGAAAAATAACTTATTTTAAAATTCATCTTGCCATCACCTGTGACTACTGAGCTAATGACACAAAAATCGGTGATGTCTCAAAAATGACCTTCCTCTGCCCTTTTTTCCCCTGGAGGTCCATGTTTGACTTCCTCTCTGGAGGACGCAGTAGGCCTGCTCCCTGATCTGCCTGGCAGGAAAGCTGCTCTCCATGAGGAAGGTACTGGAAGAGGCCAGTGGGCGTGCTGGGGCTCAGCTTCCCCTGGAGAGGGCAGGTTGGAGACTCCTTCTGAACCACAGAGCTAGTGGCTTGAGTGGCTGTTTGCTCATTTCCATCCTGGCTGTGTAGGAATGGAGTTAATTCATTCTGGACATTGTAGGCCTGTGGATAGCACTGCCCAATGAAAATATAATACAAACTGCATATGTAATTTTGCTTTTTCGAGTAGCCACATTAAAAATAATAAATTGTGTAAACTCATATACAAAATATTTTTTCAACATATAATCAGTATAAAACTGTTACTTCATTTTACATTTCTTTTGTCATACAAAGATTTTGAAATCTCATGTGTATTTTAGTTACAGCGCATCTCAATTGTGTCTACTCACATCTCAGGCTCGGTAGCCACAAATTGCTTGTGGCTACTATGCTGAACACCATAGATACTGACATGAAGAATGCTTTTCGGGTCATGGTGGCACAATTCTGGAATCCCTGCCCTTGGGAGACTGACTCAGAAGAAACCCAAGTTAGTGTCCAGCCTGAGCAACTTAGTGAAACCCTGTCTCAAAAAAAAAAAAAAAAAAAAAAAAAAAATAGCGAGGGGCTGCAGCTTGGTGTGAAGGCTGGGTTCAATCCCTAGTACTGGGAAAATAAGTCAATTGCATTCTTATGAAGAGAGATCCATGCTATATTAACTGGGAACGAAAAAAGCAAGTTGTAATATGTCATGTTTAGTGTGCTTTATTTATTTATTTATATTTTTTCTTTATTTGTGGTACTGGGAATTGAGCCTAGGACCTTCACTTGAGCTACATCGTTTGCCTTTTTTTTTTTTCTTTGATTTTGAGACAGGACCTCACAAAGTCATTAAGTTGCTCTTGAACTTGCGATCTTATTGCCTCAGCTTTCTGGAATGCTGGGATTACAGCTTGCACCACTGGGCTCTGCTTGCTTCCATTTTCATAAATATCTGTTTATACCTACAAATAATGTGGCCATCAAGACTGTTTTAAATTAATAAAACTAAAGGTATACATGGTGGCTCAAGCCTGTAATCCCAGCTTTTGGGAGGCTGAGGTAGGAGGATTGGCCTGAGTCCAAGGCCAGCATGGGCTACCCCAGTGAGTTCAGGATCACCTGGGCTATAGAGTGAGAGCCTGTCTCAAAAAAAGAGAAAAAAAAAAAAAGAAAAAGAAAAGGAAAAAGAAAAAGAAAAAAATTAATAAAACTGAGTAAAATAAAACAATTTAGTCCCTTATACTAGCCACTTTTTAATAGTTCTGTAGTGTTGTGTACATAGTGGCTACCGTTTTGGATGCCTGACCTTGAATCACTGCTGTCTTCAAACTGCTGAACTGGTTGAGAAAGTCTGAGAGGGTGGGGCCTGAGCTCTGACCAGCAGGGTGTTTAAACATTGGGCCTTAGAGCCTCTGTAAGTCTTAATGAAATTACTCGCCCGGCCTTCTGACACAGGCCTGTAATCCTGGCATTCTGAAAGGCTGAGGCAGGAGGATCCCAAGTTTGAGCCCACCTCAGGCAGTTTGGTGACCTAGCTAGACCTGATCTCAAAATCAGAAATAAGAAGTGAACTGAAGATATAACTCAGCATGAAAGCCCTCGGTCCCACTGCCAATACCATTAGACAAACAGGCCCCAGTAAAAGACCCCAGGAAGGGGACCCTTGGAGGTGCAGCTGTTGTCCTGCCTTGGTGAATTTAATGGGAATGCAGTGTGACATAGGAGCTCGGAGGTGCTGCTGTTTTGCTTGTGTGCAACTGAGATTACCTATTCAAATTTCTGGGTGTCTCATAAACTCAATGCCCACTTAGGCGTGTTCATATAGGAATAGTCTTTTCTGTTTTTCTTAATCTGCCTAGCACCTCATGGTGATGCTTACTTAACGTTAGGGAGAGAAAAAAATTTTATTTGTACACAGCTTCTTTGTGACACTCAAGCTGTATTTAGCTCTAGCTGTCTGTGTCCTAGTAGCAGGTGGGCTGCCACGTCTAGGGAGCGCTAACGTCAGGAGCTCCGAACCCTCTTCCTGCAATCAGTCCCGTACCCAGACCGGCTCCCTGCTCACCTCCTGTTCCCTGGCTGCTCACCTGTCCTGGCATGTTCTATCACAGACTGCTACTAGTCCCTGCCCAGGGGGTGGGGCTAGAGAATAGACCCAGCATGTGCTCCATAGAATAGCAGCCCCTCCTGTGAGGAGGTGAAGGGTAGCAGGCCTCTACAGTGCAGTGACACCATGATTGTTGTGCAGATGAAGGTGAGCTAGAGCCTAGGGAGGACACAGGCACATTCAGACTGAAAAGAACAGTAGACTTGGGTAGTCAGCTCTGTCATTCTCGGTGATGGTGGCCATTACTAAGATGAGTAGGGGGCTGGTGGTGTCGCTCAGTGGTGCAGTGGTTGAAGTGCTTCCAGCAAGGCCCTGGGTTTGATTTCCCAGTGTTGATCCCCAGCTCCACATAAAAATTAGCCGGAGTGATAAGCCAGGTGTGCTGGTGCTCTCCCGTAATCCCAGCACTTCAGAGTCTGAGGCAGGAAGATTGCTTAGACTACCAAGTGAGTTTAGGGCCAGCCTTGTCTCAAAAATAGCAATAACGACAACCACCACAAACCAGTAGGGACCTCTCTAGCCAGCCATGATTTCAGGCCTCTTTCCTGCCAGATGTCCTACCAGCCCTGATATGAGTGGACGAATTAATTTACTTTCACCTTTTGTTTTCCCAGTCTCCCCAGCACAGTAAAAGTGTGAAGGAAGAGAGTTGATCACTATAGTTATCATTGAGAACATGTCAGAGAGGCTTACCTAAGCTGTTCAGAAAATCTCAATCCTTTTCACTCAGAATTCCTTATTTTAAAGTAGCAAGCCAACATAATTAAAAAAAAAAAAAAAACTACGGCAGTGGGGATTGAACTCAGAACGTAACACTGAGCTACATGCCCAGCTTGCAAACTGGTACTTTCCTAACAAATGTAAGCTGGAAGTAAATTCAAGACTATCTAGGACTACAGAGTAAGATCTTGTTTCAAAAAAGGGGGTTGGTACGAGAGTGAACCCAGGACTCAGGACCTCCCCACTACCACTGAGCTCTATCACACTCAGCTGATTGTATTTACTTATTTATTTATTTGAGATGATCTCACTGTGTTCCTAGCTAGTCCTGAACTTACTCTGGAGCCCAGGCTCTTGACGCTCATGGCAGTCCTCCTCTCTTGGCCTCCCCAGTGCTGGGATTACAGGCACATGCCACCACGCCTGGCTAATTTTTATGAGGTGTTGGGAAACCAAACCCAGGACTTTGGGAATGCTAGGCAAGCTCTCTAACCACTGGGCTCTACCCCCTGCCCCTGGTTCACCTCATTTTAAAAGTAACATACGCTCATTGATGATAACCTGAAAAATACAGAAAAAAATAGACCGAAGAGGACAAGAACTTGGAACAACAAAGGCTGGCGTAATACTCTGTAGAAATGAGAGACTGATAATATTGTTTCCCATGCTCAGAGAGTGACTGTTTTTCTTTAACCCAGTGATACTCTACTACTGAGCTACAGCTACAGCCCTTTTTATTTTGAGTCAGGGTGTTGCTAATTTGCCCAGGGTGGGTTCACACTTGTGATCCTCATGCCTCAGCCTCCCAGAACCTGGGATTACCTGTGTGCATCGCCAGGTCCCTCTCCGTAGAGGCTGTTAGTAGCGCTGCCGTGGGTTCCTCTGCCTGCTGACTCAGTGTATCTTGGTGCTCACTTGCAGACACCTAGTGTTTGCTGTTCGCTCAGCAAGGAAGACAGCCACTCAAGCTGACCTTTTTCCTGCCTCCTTGAATGCTCACTGCACCCAGTCGGGAAGGGGTCTCTGAGGCTCTGGAAACATAGGTGGGAAGACCACGAGGTGGCCACCGGGCTTGGAGCCCAGGTCTGTGTGAATGAAATCCTGCGCTCCTTCCGGGCGGGCCCGCAGCGCATGGTGGTGAATCTCAGTGACGGCGCCTCCTCCCAGTCCAGGCCTCCAGGTGGTGTGTCAGAGGCAGTGGAAAAGCAGAGTTCATGGGAAAGTCTCCGCCCAGAAGGGTGCTCCAGCCCTCCGCAGTGCTCGGCCCGCACCGGCTAGGAGCAGGAGGGTGGCACGGACATGCCAGCGCCCGCGTCCACGACCAGCACATCGTCTGCTTCTGTGCCGCGATGTCTTTTCTAGCTTGTTGAATAGGTGGTGGGTTGTACTTTGATTATGTTCACTGCATCCGTTTCTACAGTTATTTTTTTTCTTTTTCTTTTTTATTTCAAGACAGGCTCTTGCTAAATTAAGTTGCCCAAACCAAGCTTGACCTTGTGATCCTCCTGTCTCAGCCTCCCAGAGTGCTGGGATTACAGGCCTGAGCCACCATGCCCAGCATGCTGGGCTTGAGGTATTTTTGTTTTTGTTTGCATGTAAGATAGAATTTCAATTTTAGCTAATTACATAATATACTTTTGGTGTCACTTAAGGGTCGTTGTACCATGAAACTCCGCGGGCTCTATTTGTAATGGATCCATTCCGTGTGGCCTCTAGGCCACAGGCACGGGGAGTGGCCCCCCCCCCCCCCCCCAGCATCTCCACCCGCGGTGGCGCCAGCGCCTCTGAAGTCTGCTGAGAGACCAGCTCTCCCGCTGGGAGGCAGACCCGCAGGGGACAGGCTGCACTTCAAGGCTTACACGTGTGGCTGCTTATCTTGCTGCAGGGATCAAAGCCTGTGCTGTGCTCCTTGTCTATTTTGTGAACAAAGTAAAAACTGGGGAATTTTGTTTTGCATAAAGCAAACCAGGGAATTCTGTTTTGCATAAAGTACAGGGTTCTACAATCTAGTCAGTTGAATTTGTAAATGAATGGTTGGAAAGGAGATGCACTTGGCTTCCCTCACCTGCCAGAAATTATATTAAGATAGGGAAGTTCTTCAGATGCCTTTTAAACTCTTGATATTTTTGTGTAAGGGCAGTGTAGTACGTTATTTGGTGGCACAGCAATTGAAGTAGATCCGAGGTAGTTTCCAGCACTAAAAACCTGCAAATGAAACAATGAATCACGGGTATGTAGCAAAGCAAGGAGTTATCTGTTTATTGTGGCACCAATGGGGAATTGAACCCAGGGCCCTTATACTGAGATACATCTTTAACCTGCTAGCCCCCTTTATTGAATTTTTTGCTATGTTGGGAGCAGGAGTAATTTATCCCTCCCAAAGTGAGGGTGCTCAAGGTGTTGGTGAGCCCACTACGCCCTGCTGCTCTGGTTTTTGAAATAGGCACTGGTCACTCAGCCCTGTTATGTGTGAAATGTCTGTTACAGGTGTACTGAGAAAAATAAATGTGAAAGCACTCATGAAAAAGAGTTGTGTGGGTTAGGCTGAGGGAAGGTCTCGTGTGTGTGTGTGTGTGTGTGTGTGTGTGTGTGTGTGTGTGTGTTGTATTGGAGATTGAGCCCTGTGTTTCTACATTGACCTACATCTCTAGCTCGTTTTTTGATTTTGAGAAAAGGTCTTGCTAAGTCACTAAGTTGCCCAGGCTGGGCTTGAACTTGCAATCCTTCTGCCTCAGCCTCCCAGAGTGCCACAGACCCAGCTGTAGTTGGCTCCTTTAATGCTTACCTTTCAAAGCAGCCTGTGTTTGCAGCCTCATTAAATAACCTGGCGGCTGCCTAGGGTGCCTCACCCTCCATAACCCCAGCTACTCTGGAGGCTGAAGTAGCAGGATCATAAGTTCAAAGCCAGCCTGGGAATCTTGGTGAGATCCCATCTCAAGATAAAAACCAAAGAGCCAGGGATGTTGTCTCCGCGGTAGAATATCTGCTGCTCAGGTGCAAGGCCCTGGCTCCATCACCACACCGCGAAGTGAATGAGGGCAGGCAGGCAACAAACGCGGGAGCAAACCTGCAGCCAGGCCGACTCAGAATAACGTTATCATATCAAACGGTGGCACCTTTGACAACGAGCCCCTTTATTGTGAAATCCTAAATACCCTTCAGGACGCGCGGGAGGTACAAATGCCCATGGGGATGCTTCTGTGCATTAAGGAGCAGTCGTGGAATGGCAGCCCCCATCCCGGCGCTCAGGCGGGTCAGCAGGTGCGTGTGGAGCAGGGCCAGCCAGCGCGGTCCCAGTGCTCGGGCTTGGGCTCCAGTTCCTAGAGCTGCTGCTCCGCCTGCGACCCTAGACAGCTTACAGTATCGCTGCACTCCTGGCGATCTCGAATGGCGCGTGCTGGGTGCGGGACTCAGCGAGGTTCCCAGCGCGCGGTGGGCGCTGGTTTGACGTGAATTTTCCTGTTACTTTACTAACATCGGAAATGATGTAGCCCTAGCGCATGTTCAACCCGAAAAACATCATCACCCGACCGCAGCTCACTTCCCCCTAGCAGCCAAGCGAAGGGCTGGAATCCTGGGGAGGGCGGGGAACAGCCCTGAGGGGCGCATCTGCGGGTGGCGGGCTGGCGGGCTGGCTCTGAGCTGCCCAGATCCCCACTCTCGCCTTTAGGCCCGCGTGGTTTACTGCCTCTGCTCTGCAGGTTCAGATCTGCCTCCAAGGAGGCAGGAAAGAGGGGTGCGGTTCACTGGAGGGTGTGGGCAGCGAGGCCTGATTCACGCGTCCGGTTTTACTGGTCTCCAGGCCCTCCTCCTCTGCTTCCCTAAGCTCTCACCGGCAGTGTGCTGCCATGCCATGCTGGTTTCCTTTGCTGCTTCTTCTTCTTCTTCTTCTTCTTTTTTCCTGGTACTGAACAAGGAACCCAGGGCCTTCACGCTGAGCTCCGTCACCAGCCCGTTTTTATTTCTTCTTTGTGAGACAAGGCCTCTCTAAAAAGATGGGTTACCCATGCTGGGCTCCTAATTTATGATCCCCCTGCCTCAGCCTCCCAGAGTGCTGGGATTTCAGGCCTGTGATACTAAGACCCAACTGTTTTCTGTAGTTCATACTCAGTGGTGGAAATTTTAGGCGAATGTATTTCTTTTTGGTCAAGCTTGATGGTGGTTTGAAGCAATCTAAAAAAATTCAAAATGATTTTATAATTAAGGTCGAACTTGCTCCATTCAAGTGGAATAAAAATATTTGAGTAAAATCACTCTGTTTTCTTTTTTTCTTTATCTGTAACCACATGGCGGATGGGACTTGGGGACTATAACGGAAGGTTGGTTTTTTAAATTATTATTATTATTGCATTTTTGTGGGTTTATTTGTTTTTTTTTGTGGTACTGGATATTGAACCCAGGGTTTCATGTATGCTAGATAAGCACTTTGTAGTTCCTTATTAAATGTATCTAGTCAGTTTTGTTAGTCTCTTTAAAAGGTAATTTAGCTAAATTTTAATTAGCAGATGTATAAATTTTAGGGTGCAGTGTTATTACAAGTACTTTATGAAATGATGAAGTTAAACCAAGTAACATATCTATCACCTATCATCCTTGTCATTTTTTTTCTGGTGAGAACATTTAAAATCTGCTCTTAGGAAATATACTTTTTTTTTCGTGGTACTGGGGATTGAACACAAGGCCTTTATTCTGAGCTATATCCTCCTCAGTCCTCTCACCCTTCCCCCCTTTTTTGAGACAGGGTCTCTATATAGTCTACATTGGTCCAGAATTCACTCAGCTCAAGCTAGCCTTGAACTCATGGCAATCCTCCTGCCTCAGCCTCCTAAGTGTGGGAATAACTGGCATGTGCCACAAAACCCAGCTCATATGTTGTGCTGGGGAGTTGAACCCATGGCTTTGCCCTTGTGTAGCAAGCACTTTACCCGCTGAGCTGTGTGCCTCAGCTCCTATGCATTATACTCACTGTGCTGTGTAATAAATGACTATGTTTCCCCTTCTGTGTGTCTGATTGAACCTTTGGGGTGGGGGTGGGGGAGGACATAGCTCAGCCATTAGAGTCCTTGCCCAGCAAGTATAAGGCCCTGAGTTCAGTTCTCTAGCACCATATAAGCTTGGAAATGTGGTGGCACAGGCCTCTAATTCCAGCACTTGGGAGGCTAAGGCAGGAAGATTGCCATGTGTTCGAGGCAGTGGTCTGTGGCTAGGGTGGCTGGTAACAGAAATAATTCTCACTGCCCTCCTGCATCCCGATCCTCTGCGGACCGGGATGACCGCTGTGCTCATCTTGTGTTGGGTCTCTCTACTTTGACATTGTTATGAGGCTTATCCTGTGCATATAGGATGTTTAGTAGTATCCCTGCCTCAGCTTGTTAGTGCTCCTCTGTCCCCCATGACAATCAAAAATATCTACAGGCATTGCCAAATGTCCTCTAGGAGCAAAATCACCCTTCTTTTGAGAACTCGGAGCTAAACATACAGTATTTTAGCAAAAATATGAATTATGATGTCCTAGCCTGACTTACACTAGTGTGTGTGTGTGTGTGTGTGTGTGTGTGTGTGTGTCTGTGTGTGTCTGTGCGTGTCTGTGCGTGTCTGTGTGTGTCTGTGTGTGGTACTGGGAATTGGACCCAGGGCCTTCATCCTGGCCTACATCCGCAGCTTATTTTAACACAGGGCCTCACTAAGTTGTGCAGGTTGGGCTTGAACTCGTGATCCTCCTGTCTCAGTCTTCCACAGTGCTAGGATTACAGGCTTGAGCCACTACTTTCAGCTTTAGGCACTATTTTATAGCTATTGCTTCTCACCTACAAATACTTTCCTGTATATTCATAATTGTAGGCTGTTTTATAGAAAAGTCTGTATTTTTAAAAAATCAGAGTTAGGTTGGAGGACTATCACAACTGTTAGAGCACTTGCCTAGCAAGCTCAAGGCTCCGAGTTCTGTTCCCCAGTACCATGTAAGCCAGGCAGGGTGCCACTTGCCTGTAATGCAGCACTTGGAGGATTGCTGTGAGTTTGAGGCCAGCCTGAACTATATAGTGACTTAAGGAGTACTCTGGACTGCAGAATGAGACCCTGTCTCAAAAAAAAAAATTAACTTAGTTGCATATACAGGAAAGATATGGAATGCAGTGCCTTTCTGCTCAGACTGTACCACCACCTCCTCCTCCTCCTCCTCTTCCTCCTCCTTCTTCTTCTTTCTTCCTTTTCCCCTATGGCCCTGGACATTAAACACAGGACTTTTTAGTATGAGCTACATCTTCCCCCTCCCCACTTCTTTTTGAGACAGAGTCTCATTCTATACTGTCTGGTCTTGAACTTACTATGGAGCCCAGGCTTTCTTAGACAGGGTCTAGCCCAGGCTGGCCTTGGACATGGCAATCCTCCTGCCTCAGCCTGGGAGTGGTGGGATTATAGTCAAGTTCTGGGATTATAGTTGAGTGTTGGGATTACAGGCGTGTGCCACTACACCAAGTTTATGTGGTGCTGGGGAATCAAACTTGTGTACTTAGCACTTGACTTAATGCTTCTAGGCAAATGCTTTAATCACTGAGCCATTCCTCCAGCTCCCCCATCCATTTTTTCTTTTAAATTTTGAGTTAGGGTCACAGTAAATTACTAAGCAGTCAGGCTGAACTTAAACCTGTGATCCTCCTGCTTCGCCTCCTAGAGTGCTGGGGTTATAGGCTTGCACCACTAGGCCTGGCTTGCTTAATTTCTCTCTCTCTCTTTCTCTGGGTTCTAGGGATGGAAGCCGGGGTCTTTGCTACATCCCTAGTCACTCCTTTTTTGTTTTGGTTTTGATTTTGAGGTAGGGTCTTACTAAGTCACTCAATTGAACTTTAGTCTTCCTGCCTCAGCTTCCTGGAGTGCTGGGATAACAAGCTGTGCTGCTGGATCCGGATGGCTTGTTTACTTCTTTATAGCAAGAATTACCTGGAGAGGCTATTAAAGCTTCTATTCTTAGACTGTCTTTCTAACAAGTATGATTCAACTGGTCTGGTGCAAGGCCTGAGAAATGTGCAGCCCCATGCCCACTGATCTTTATGACGTGGTGTGTGTAGAACCCTTGGCTTGGTTTCTTTGAAATGGCTTTAGTTCCTAGCAAGTCTATCTTTTCACTTGCCTTCTCAGTCACAGCCTTTTATAGCTGATTATGCATAGTAAGGGCAGAATTGCACTCTGGGAATCATGGATTTCGCTTTCTGATTGCTTCGGCACTGTTTTTGAATGCTGTATTTTGCTTTCTTACTTGCAATAATTTATTTGTAATAACTTTATTTGCAATAATTGCAGATTCATATGCATTATAAGCAATAATGTAGACATTCCATATACTCTTTACTCAGTTTTCTCCAGCAGTAACATCTTGCAAAACCATCCAGTGCAATGCGATGACCGGTATATTGACAGCGATTCAGTAGAGATAGAGAAGGTTCCCATCAGTGCGC
>PVKB01003280.1:0-192312 GCA_004027205.1 Ctenodactylus gundi | reverse complement strand
CCATTCCTCCCACCCCAGTCTTATGATTTTATAACTCAGGCTGTTTTCTCTTTCTCCCTTTAGGAATATATTATTCGGGTACAAAGAGGAATTTCTGCAGAAAACAGCTGGCAGGTAAGCATTTTTTAATACATTTGAAAAATCTTTGTACCTGTGACCAAACCCTGACTTAGGGCTTCCAAAAATCTGGAAAATAGAATATTCATATAATGTAAATAATATTTTTCTTATCTGTAAGCCTTTAGCTTTAGGGCAAGTTTTCTAAAAAACTTTTCTGTGCCCGGTTGCATGTTTAAATTATATGTGATATTACCAGAAGGAGTGTCCAGGAGTTCATGGTGTAGCTGTGGAGAGCTGGCAGGACGTGTGTAGCCATAGGTCAGCAGGTGAGGGTGGCGTTCAGTCCTCCATGTGGAAAGGAATGCGGTGTGCTGGGTCTGGTCGGTTTGGGGCACTGTGTTTCATGGATGCTTAAGTCCACATTGGGCACCTTCTTGTGCCAGCTCCTTGTCCGTGGGGAGGCTCTTCTGAGGTCCCAGTCCCTGCTTTCCTCAGTGATAGTCTCAGAAGAGACTTCCTGGACAGATCTAGAGGTCCGTCCCATCCCCGCTGTGGCTAAACTCAGAATTCGGGCCGACTCTTTCTTGTGTTAGTGATTATATTCACCATCTTATCCCCTTCCAACAGCCATGCCACGTACTGCACAGCCTGGCCTGAGTTTTGTCGGCCACTTTAAGCAGGTCTGACTGCAGTGGCCCATACTCTTTCATTGTGTGACATTTCAAACTAGTTTTTGTTTGGATAATTACTACATTTATCAAACATTCAGTGCTGGCTCAAGTACATAAGTTCACTCTGAACAAGTCCTGCATGCCGCTGGTATCCATTACTTACATTTGAGAGGTAAGTGCTTGTGTGAGGTCACACTGAGACCATTGGCTGAACAGGGTTGGAGCTTCCAGATCCTTTGCAGTCACCTGCCGTTTACTCCTTTGCATATAGGAAGGATGGTTGCTCTGCAGCCCAGGATGGTCCTCAACTCACTATGTAGCCTGGGCTGGCTTCAAGCACACAGTAATCTTCCTGTCTCAGCCTCCAGACTCCTGGCAGTACAGCTGTGTGCCACCATGCCCAGCTTTTACATTTAACTCTTCAATGTTCATGTGGCAAGTAGGACCACCAGTGGTATCCTACCAGCATAATCAAGCATTAATGCAGTTTTCTAGATGCCAGTACATTAGAGTCCTTGGAGTACTTAACAAAAAGGTATTCTTGGCCCCCACTTGGGACATACGGAATTAGGTTTTCTGTGTGTAGGACTCCACGTAATATCCAGGTGATTATTCTGCACACTGACATTTGAGAACCCTCATAAAGACTGAAGTTAAGCTGGGCATGGTTGATTTGGGGAGGGTGAGGCAGGAGGATCACAGGTTTGTAGTAATTTAATGTGACTGCCTCAAATTATTAGGAAAAAAAAGGCTGAAGTCCTATTACTCAAAAGTGATAGTTTTCTTATCCAAAGTGACTAGAATTCGGTTGTGGTCTAATCATGTCATCAACACAAGGAAGAATGTAGGCAATGGATAGATGACAGTCTATCAAAGAAGCAGTCTAGGAAATCAGGCAAGCTGTGGGAGCCCTACCTAAAGGTGCAGTTCAGTCTCACCAAGGGAAAGTTTGTATCCAGGGCAAGCACAAAATACCCTCAAGACTTCCATGTCCTTTTACTTGGGTGCCCTACCTAGTTAAACTTTTTTTATTTCTTTGTGAATCATCAATTCATCTCTCCATGTAGGTGGTTAATAAGAAAGTTATTTGAAAGACTTATTGCCTTGAAAACAGTTTTATTTTTCCATGTGTGAGGGATTTTTTTTTTCTTTTACTGTTTTGTTGTTTGTTTTTCATTTGGCTGACATGAACAGTTTCTGACTCTGGGGCATGGCTAGGGCTGGTTTCTGGACCTGTAAAGTTAAATAAGATAAGTACTAGGGATGCCTCCCCCACTTAGTACATGTGCCACAGCTTTGGCATGCCAGAAAATATTAAGAAGTAGAAAAAGATGTCCTTCCTCAGTCAAAACACGCTGTCTTGTCTCTTCCAGGTTGTTAGAAGATACAGTGACTTTGATTTACTGAACAACAACCTGCAGGTAAATGTTTGGGAACTCTAGTGACACTCACTGATTGCTTGAGGTGTCTTAGAGATTGGTTGGAAATGATGTGTTTGTTAGGATTCCATCACTATTATATGGAAATACCTGAGGTCATCAGCATGGAGGAAGGAAAAGTTTATTTTGGCTTACAGTTTTGGGGGTTTCAGTCCATGATCTGCCAGCCCTTTGCCTTGTCCTGTGGTGAGTCAGTGCATCACTATGGAAGTGTGTGATGGAGCGAAACTGTTTACCTTGCTATGGCCAGGGACCCAGGGAAGAATGATAAGGAGAGAAGGGTCCCACAGTGCCTTTCTAGGGCATATGTCCAGTGACCTAAAGACCTAAAAACCCACTAGGTGGTAAGTGCATAAGGGTCCACCAACTCCCAATCATGCCACCCTGAGGACCACATGAGTCCCCGGGGGACATTCAGGATCTGAACCATAGCAGATGGCAGTATCAGGGGCAAGAATTAACAAATTTCCCTGGCCAAGGGATAGATTTATACTGGAAACAGATGATATATGGCTTTAAAAATAAACTTTTGAGAAATATGTGATTTATAATTAATAGCCACCTTGCACCTACTGTATTTTTACCACCATCATAGGTGCTGATGTATCATGTTCCTTTCCTAGGACACTAGCACTGTCCATGTGGCTTGCTACCGATGTTTGTGTGAGTAGAGCTGGGACTTTGAGACTCCCTCCACCAAGTTAGGCTGTGTAGTCTTTACTGCAGGTCACTAGTGAACAGTAACGGTAGAGGCACAGACAAAGAAGGTTTAGCTCTTTTTCTTGGAGTGGAGGAATACCATAGTGGTTAGAGCACTTGCCTCGCAAGGTCAAGGCCTTGAGTTCAATTCCCCAGTACTATATAAGCCAAGCATGGTGGTGTATACCTTTAGTCTCAGTACTTGGGAATCTGAGACAGGAGAATTGCTGTGAGTTCAAGACCAGCTTGGGCTCTAGAGTGAGACCTTGTCTCCAAAACAAAACAAACAAACAAATAAAACACCTTTTTTTCTCTTAAATGCATATTTTTAAATCCTTTTACTTTAAATATTCTAGATCAGTGGCCCTAATAGAAAGAAACATATACTGAGAAACCCAGCCAAGATTGTTAATGGTTAAAAGGTCCTAGTGAGGCTTTATAAAGTACCACTGGAAGCACCCAGCCATACCAAATATGTCTCCTTGGGTGGACCACAGACTGGTCTTCAAGTGCATGGTGTGGATTACTGAAGACCACTGTTGTACCTAAGATTTGAGTGGTAACAGAAGCCCTGTTCATCCTGAGCCAGAGCACTTGGAATATGAGCAGCTCAGCCAAGAGGGAAAGGGTGGTCCCCTTTGTTGGAGAGCCAGCAACTACCATGCATTCTGAGTGACCTTGGATGCAGCCACAAAAGTCAAGAGGACTGTTGCCAGGAAGGAAGCGTAGTACTTCCTTTTCTTCCAAAGGCCATGTTTTATTGATCAGACTTCTGTAAGTATAGTTGTACGCCCACACTTTAGCATTATATACAACACTGCTGAAAGCTCATGCTTTGAGCTTCCGTACCTTCCTTCTGAAAGAATTGGTCTGAGTATCTGAAGACCTTTATGTAATTGCCGTACTGTCATGCATTTGACACATGTTGTCTTTTTAAAATTTCAGTTTCAGCATGACCAGTTTAAATCTCCAGGTAGAATATTGGCAGTGAATAGATTCTTCTCACTGATGTGTTTAATTAATTTAATTTGTGGATTGTAAAAGCGTATTCTGCTCACTTAAACAAAAGCTGGTTCTGCAGTGACTTTGTAGATAAGGCAGTGTGTCCAGCTTTTCCCAGGGGCAGGTTTCCCCCAAAGGTCCTGTGTTTGGCCCACACATTCCCACGGCGACTCGAGCATCTGGGAGCTGCCACTGGGCCTATTACGCTTCCTTCATGCACACATGTTTGCATAGTATTAAAGAAGGAGCACGATTTTTATACAATGGCTTTTTAGCTGCAGCTGAATAAGAAGCATGGAAGAAATATTTTTCTTTTCTTTCCTTTTTGAGACAGGATCTCACTCCATACTCCAGGCTGGTTCTGAACTCAGTGTGTAGCGCAGGCTGGCCTCAGATTCATGGCAATCCTCTTGCCTCAGCTTACTGAGTGGTGGGATTTCAGGTGTGTACCACCGTGCCCTGCTGATTTTTATGTGGTGCTGGAGGATTGAATGCAGGGTCTTGCACACAGTAGGCATGGGCTCTAACCACTGAACCGTGCCCCCAGTCTCTGAGAGAAGTCTTTCTGAAGTTGAAATTACCTGGGCCCAGCCTCTGAGAATGTTGGGTGGGAGGAGGGTTTTAGCTCCCGTTTGCTCTTACTTTGGACTATAAGGCTGAATCTTCATGACTATTCCAGTTATGGCTTTTTTAATAGAATAGAATTTTATTTTTGCTTCAGTGAAATTTTCTCTTTGAAAAATGGGCACTTTCAATATGCCTCTTATTTCAAAGGCAGATATTCATATGTATTGATGTTGGCTTATGTCGGGCAGAATATGGCCAGTCATCATTTCAGTGAGGATTTTTTTTTTTTTGATCCAAACAAACAGAAGAAAGTACATAAGCTTTTTGGCAACAAAATAATTTCAAAACAACATCCCAAAAACAAATGCAAAAGACTCTAAAACCACCAAGTGGAACTGTGACTATGATTTCCAGTGTCTGATCATTCTTTAACAGATAAATGAGTTCTGCTGAAGATAGAGAAATGCGTCTGTGGAGTGGTGTCTGAGTCCTATAAGAACAAACCTTAGTGAAAATGGGAAAACAGAATATAAAATTATTCATGCTGTGTAATGTAATCATGTGAAATGTTTAGAAAAAAGATGTGGGAAATACGCCAAAATGGCAACAGTGCTGATCCCCAGGTGGCAGCATTATGGGTTCGGAATTTTTTGGTGCTTTATACCATTCTCCATGTTCTAAGTTCTGTACAAACAGACTCATGTAAACTATGTATGCAGAAAAATAGAAAAAGGCTGCATCTCAAAATTTTATAGTGAGCATACTTTGTAGTAGCAATGAAGGAAAATCAACATCTTACTTTAAATAAATGCCCCATGAGATTAGCGACTATATAGATCACAACAATGAAAAGGAAAGGAGCAGGTAGCTTAAGGGATGAGAACGGGGCGGAGAGAGAAGGAAGCCAAACTAGGCCCCTTGGACTCGGGCCGGCACCCAGGCACTGCCCCGTATGAGTACTGAGACCTGGGGTGAACTGTTTCTCCTCTCAGACCTCACAGTTCCATCTGAAATGAGAGGTTGGGCTAGGGGACCTCTGAGATCTCTTACGGTGTGGATTTTTGTGATTCTAGTTTTACTGTCCATTATTGATTTTGGAGACAATTCACTGTATCCTGGGGAGAAAATTGAGATAAATGGGGTCTGCCGAGGGCCCTGAACTCACTAAGAGTACTGCCTGAAATATGATTGAGAGTAACTTGTAGTTTCTTGAGATCTGATGGTGAAAGTCAGGAGAGATGAACTGTTTATGTGGGAAGGTTTACCTCAAGATGAGCACTGGTTTTCCTGACCCTGTGATATAGTTGGTCATGTAATTTTGCATGACTCGGTCAGCATAGGTCAGACTGGGGCTCTAGACTCCTCTTTGGGGATCTTCCCCTTTGCGTTGTCACTCTGCAGCTGGTATGAGTGGAATTCAGGGCACTTTGCTTCCTTCTCACTCTCTTTTCTTTACATTGGGAACTCAAGAAGGGAATCCAGAGGGTGTGTGAAAGGGGAAAACAGTAAAAGTGAGAGGAGATGTTTTTGCCTGAAGTTCTCTGTAGAGGTGTCTAGGAAATCAGTGGCTTAGTGACTTTATCAATGTATGTGCTAGTATTATATTAACATTGAAGTTCTAGATTTTACATTCTGGTAAATTTTGTACTGGTAAGCATTTTAGAAATCCTAGGAAAAAGCTGCAAAAAGGAAAGGTTTCTTGAATTCTAATCTTAAAAAAAAAAGATTTAGAAATAATACAGGGTGCCACACATAGTAGTACATGCCTATAATCCCAGTGCTTGGGAAGCTGCGGTCTGCAGATTGCCATGAGTTTGGGGCCAGGATGGGCTACATAAGGAGCTCTGGACTAGCACTAGCCTGGACTACAGAGCAAGGCCCTGCCTCGAAAAATAAATAAAAATTAAAAATTACAGAATTTGCCCACTGGGATTTGATGGCATATGCCTGTAATCTGAGTATGCTAGAAGGTGAGGCAGGAGGATTCCAAGTTCAAGCCAAGCCTGGGCAACTTAACAACTCAGATCCTGTCTCAAAATTAGCAAGAGCTAGAGTGAGAGCGAGTGAGAGAGAGAGAACCTATAGCTCCATGTTAGTTGCTCAAAAACAAAACAAAACAAAAAATAACAATGCCATTGCATATTTTTAGTAATTTTAGGAATTGCAGCAGGGATACTATAACTACTGTGAATAAAAGAATGATGATTTGCAAGAACTGATGAGATGTTTGGGCAAATCAGTACATTTTTCTTGTGTGAAATAAAGCTTGGAAAAATAGACTGGTTGAGGTTTGGAGGCCTCACAGTTCAAGACATACATTTTATCAAATTCACTCTAACATCCCCACTATGAATGAAAAATAGCCAAAATATTGGAATTTGTATTGCATTGTGTTCTAATTAATATATTACTCCAATAAATAGCTGTTTTTAAGAAGTTGTCTTGTTGCTTTTCTGTTGCTAGGATATAATACCCAACACCCACAATATATGGGAGGAAACATTAGTTTTTAGCTCACAGTTTCAGGAGGTCTCAGTCTATTCATGAGCAGCCAGTAGTGGTAGAAGTGTGTGGTGGAGAGGCCTGGCATCACAATAGGAAGCAGAGAGCCAAGGCCAGCGCTAGGAGGGGAGTGTGTCCTTCCAGGTCCTGTCCCAGTGGTCAGGCTCTTAGCAGCAGAGGAACTCAGTGAGTCAACTCTGTGGTTGAATCAGTTTCCAAATACATTAAGCTTTTGGGAGACAATTCCAGACCCAAACCAAATAGTAGTGATGTGTGAATCCTTCTAGGCTTTTTTTGTGCCTTTGTAAGCATATCACTGGGCATGCATGTGTGCAATGCACTCGCATTCTGTTCTGCAATTTCATGAGAGGGTTTTTTTTTTTTTGTTGTTTTATTTGTTTTTGTTGGTTTGTTTTTTAACTTTTATTTTTGAGACAAGGTATTACTCTGAATGCTAGGATTACAAGTGTGTGCTACCACACTTAGTTTATATGGTACTGGGAAATTGAGCCCAGGGCCTTGGACGTACTAGACAAGTGCTGTAACCACTGAGCTTTGCCCCCAGCCTGTTTTGTTTTTTTGAGACAGGCTCTTGCTCTGTAGTCTAGGCCAGTCCTGAACTTACTATGTTCCAGACTGGCCTGGAACTCAAAGCAGTTCTCTTGCCTCAGTCTCCTGTGTGCTTGGATTACAGATGCACACTTCCACACTTGGCTTATATATAGTGCTGGAGAATCAAACCAGGGCCTATGCTTTCTCGGCAAGCTCTCTAACTGCTGAGCTGTGTCCCTAACCCATGAAATAATTTTAAGTTGTATTTTAGATTATATCTTACCCCTGCTTTAATATTTTATGCCCCTGCTTAAAAATAAAATACAAGTGTTGGCTTGACTATGTCATACACCGCTAAGTGATGTACTTTTTATAGCAATTTATTTAGATAATAAACTGCAATTAGGAAAAGCCTGATCCTGGTTAATAATTTTATTGTATTCTTATTGTATGTATAATCAGTTTGTTATGAAGAAACTAACCTAAAATTTAAGTGTCTAATCTAACAGTGAATTATGTCAGTATAAAAACTTTACTATCATTCTGCTCTGACATACTTTCAAAACCGTGTTAGAGAAACAGGCAATTTAGAATTGTCAATCAGCTTTTCCTCTCATTTGATATCAACTTCAAGGTCTTTAATTGGATGCATCATTGTTTGAAAAACACAAAGCGGAGCAGTCTGAGCTGCACGTGGTTCAGATTACATTCTCCTCTGAGTGCCTGATGCCTTTCCCTTTAGATCTTGCCTTGATCAATACCCATGCCTTTAGGACTGCTCTAGATAAGCACGAGGTCAAGTAGCACTCTTTAAAAGTGACTTTGCTTGCTAAATTAAAATTCAAGTCTAATGCTTTGTTTTTTAAATTTAAGAAATAGGCTCATAAAGTTTTAAGTGGTCTGGCAAACAATAGTGAATTGAGCACCTGCATTTGCTTCTTTTTTCCTCCTCCAATCAGTCTAAATAATAGTAAATTTACTGTACACACATATAAGAACGAACACACACACACACACACACACACACACACACACACCCCACTTTGTCAAGGACAAATAGAATAGCAGAGGAGAAAAACCACAACAAAACACTGTAAGCCGAAAAAACCCAATGGATGAGAACTCACTTTGCAGACGTGGGAGAGCAGACTTCTAAGAAGGGCAGCAGATAATCTCATAGAATCTCAATTTTCCACCAAAAGTTTCAGCAATAGCTATGCAAATAACTATTGTGAATGTCAGATGCCTAATATGAACATAATAATGCACTAAATCTATAAAGCTGTTGGGAAAATGGGAATAGGATGCGTGTGGAATAAGGTCAGAATTGGGATAGAGAACTTAAAAATCTTTACCTTCCATACTGGGAAATTTATAGGTAATGCCTAGAAATGAAAAATCAAGATGAAACAGCTTGATCATTCCCCAACAGCTTGATCATCAAGTTCAGGTGAAAGAACTGAATGTGGCTGTCTGAGGGGAGTGGAGAATGAATATGTCACTTGGTGGCAGGGATTCTGGGGGAGTGACATGGAATAGCCAATAGCAATTAAAAAAACGATTTTAGCTGGGCAGGTGGTGCAGGCCTATAATGCTAGCATGCTGGGAGACTGGGGCAGGAGCATCTCCAGTTCCAGGCTAGTGTGGGCATAACTTGCTAAATGCAACTTCGCAAGACCCTGTCTCAAAATCAAAAAGAAAATAATAGTCTGAGAATGTAGCTCTGTGTGAAGGCCCTGGGTTCAGTCCCCAGTATGAAACAAATAAACTAACCCCTCATCTCCCCAAAAAGAAACAACAAAAACCCAGGGCAACCCCCTTTGGGGAATCTTTTCCACTTAGGGAAAATTTTTGCACCTCTGTTGTTGTTTTCAAAATAAAACTGTCCTCTTTGCAACCTCAAAAGGAAAGAGAAGAAAAAAAAAAAAACCCAAAGCTGTGCTCTTGACATTATTTTATGTATAATTGCTAAAAATATTTTCCGGCTATTTTTATTAATGTACATATCATTGCTAAAAATTAAAACATTTGGATTAAGGTTTTTTTTTTATTGTCACTGTTATTTGTTTTTTGAGACAGAGTCTTGCTTTGTGGTCTAAGCTGGTCCTGAACTCACTGTGAAGCCCAGGCTGGCCTTGAGTATGTCCTGCCTCAGCCTCCTGTGTGCTAGTATTACAGGAGCACATCACCACGCCCAACTTAGGTGGGTGCTGGGGAATTGAACCCAGGGCCTGTGCTTGCTAGGCAAGTGCTCTTAACCGCTGAGCTGAACTCGCGTCCCAAAATTGAAATAAAGTTTTGGCGTTACTGTGCTTCATGTAAAATCTTGATACATGTTTTTTTTAACATTTTATAATATTACCAAAATTAGTATGTATCTTAAAATCTATGCTGTTGTAAATTTAATGAACTATGCCGATTCTTATATTGAATCTTGTGGATGACATGAGTATAATATCTTTTTTTTTTTTAAATAAGATTGCAGGCCTAAGTCTACCCCTTCCTCCCAAAAAATTGATTGGAAACATGGATCGTGAATTCATAGCTGAGAGGCAGAAAGGTCTTCAGAACTATCTCAACGTTATCACCACCAATCATATCTTGTCTAATTGTGAGCTGGTTAAGAAATTTTTAGATCCAAACAACTATTCTGCAAACTACACTGGTAAGCAAAGGGGTCCAGGAGCTGTGATAGCCATGCTTCATAGGAGATAATGTGTGTGGAGCAAACGCTTCTTCAAGGTGGGGAAATGTGCACATCTGTAATAGGACATCATTTATTTACAAAGACTTGCTTGATCATAATTTAATATAGATTTATAAGGACATAATTTATTTCTAAAATGTAATGTCTGCAAGGAAAAACATGGAAGAAATTTTCATGTTTATACCCTTACATTCCTGTTTTCATCTTTTCTGAAAGAACAGGAGATATATATATAAAATCCACAGTGACATTTACAGCAGTTTCAGTTTGATTTGCAGTTTGTTGTTTTTTTAATTTTTGTGTTAGCTTTATTTATAATTTTAAAATGTCATCACATCTGGCATGGAGGCCTCTGTTAGATTTCTTTTTTCCCATTTTATTGTTATGTATAAGTGCAAACTTTAAGGTTTACAATGAAGTTGAGCATTTTGTGCACATACGTATCTTGTCGAGGTGACAAGGAGTTTCTTGTTCTTGTATTTGCAATACATGGCATATCCGGCTTTTCTGGGGGTTTGTTTGAGGCATAACAGTGATTCATTCAGAAGAATCTTTTCTATAGCTTCTCATTTGTTCCTTGGAATCCTTGCAGTGGAAACGCAGAAGATGGCACTTTCCACATCTTTTGCTTATCAGGGTGCTGGGGTCTCAGGAAGAAAGGACTTCTCCTCTGATAACAAGGTGGTGGGTAAAATAACTTATGCCTAATGTTAGCAGGAGTGGCCTTGAGCAGACCAGTAGAGATCACTGCAGACATGAACCAGTGAATAGAATTCAACTAATTGGTTAAAGTTGACTGTGCTCAGAGATTTTCTACTTGAAACTCTGGGCATTGTGAATTTCCTAGCCAGGAGAATAGTTTTTTTGTTTGTTTTTGTTATTGTGCAGGACTAGATATCCAAACTAGGACCTCTTGCATGCTAGGCAAGTGCTCTACCACTGAGTTATACCTTTAGAATAGATTTTGTTAGGTAATTGGGTCTTCAAAGATTGCTTTTCGAATAACTAGAGTGAGACACTTTTTATTTCTGTTTTGAAATGGAGAAATAGAGACCTGCTTGTTAGGCACCAGACTTTTCTACATAGTAAAATCACCTGGTAACTTAAAAAATCCTGATGCCCGGGCTGCATACATACCATTTAAACCAAAGTCTTTGCAGGTGGGACTGTGTGTAAGCTTCCCAAGTGAACCCGTTACACAGCCAAGTTTGGAAACCACAGCCTTCAGGCTGCTGCTCATGGTGTGGTTTTCTGACCGTGGCATTGGCATTGTGCAAGCCTGTTGAAAAGTGGAGAATTCAGGCTGCATCCCAGACCTGCTGAATCAGGATCTGATTTTTTGTGGGTTCCCAGGTGATTTGTATGCACATTAAGGTGTGAAAAGCCTGGCTGCGTCCAGTGTAAGTGCTGTACAGGCCAAGGAAAAGGCCCTTCCTGAATATAACCCAGAGTAGGAAGCTTATTTCAAATTCACGTTTTATGTAAGTTACAAGATCAAGCATCAGGTAGGCATCAGGATTCTATTCCTTTCCTCACTTGTATTTTGGTTCACACAGAGAAAAGATATTATTGCACTTCAGTCTAAGGCCCTTGGGACATCTCCAGTTCTATTAGAGTAGCATCTTTTGTGGCTCTCTCTCTCTCTCTCTCTCTCTCTCTCTCTCTCTCTCTCTCTCTCTCTCTCTCTCTCTGAGACAGGATCTTGTTCTGTGGCCCAGGCTGGCCTTGGACTCATGGCAGTCTTCCTGCCTCCGCCTCCCAAGTGCTGGGATTACAGGCACGTTGCCACCATGCCCAGCTTTATGTGGTATTGTGGTATCAGGGCCTTTTGCTTCCAAGGCAAGTGCTTTGACCACTGTGCCATTCTTTCAGCCCTCTTTTATGGATTTAATTTCTCTGTGCTTCACCTTAGTTGTTGCCAAAATAGTCACAAGTCATCTGGATTGACTTATCAGATCAGCTCCAAATCTGTGCTGTTCACGTTTGTCACCATTATTTCCTGAGTGTCTGCTCTTCTCTGGAGGGCAACTGTCCAAGTGTCTTGCATGAGTAATGATGCCGTTCATTCAGCAGACGAGGACTGTCAGCTGCACCACATGCCGGGTGCGGGGATGCCAGGATTTGGGGGATGTGGGCTCGGAGCAGATGTGCTTTCTGTTGCAGGGAGCCCGCGCCAGAGGTACAGTCAGTCACACGAATCTAGAAGGGGTCTCAAAGGGGTCTTGGAGATGTTATATCAAGACTTACCTTTCCCTTTTAGAGATGAGGAAACCAAGGTCCCTCACAGGAGGGCCTTAAACAGCCTTCAATTTGTATGACTACAGTCTGGTCTGAGTTTTTCCAAGTTGAAATGCCTTTGACCTCTGGAAGGTTGCCTGGTCTCCTTTTCCTTCTACTGTCTGTCCTCTACATGATGGTCCTGTTCTGCATTTTCCCCTCCCCGACAGGGTATCAGATGATCAGAAGTCCAAAACAGATGTGGGCAGGAGTGAAAAAGGACACCAGGAATTCGTACCAGAACCCAAATGCTCAAGAGTACAACCTCTGTTTAGAGGACAGAGTCCTATAGTGAGACAGGAGGTGAGAAGTGGTGTTTCCAGAGATGCTGGTTCATTTCCCCTTTGAATGCAGTGCCACCAAGCTTGTCTTGCTTCTGAGCTGACTCACCAGCTATGCCAAGAAAAGGAATCTCACAGGCCCTACTCTTCCATGTCATTTTGACTGAATCATTCCTGAAAGGCACGGCAGGTCCCATGACTGTGCACACTTTTCAATTAAGCAGGGGCGCTTCTCCCCTTGAATGTGGATTTCTAAACTGATCTACCTGTTTAATTCCACATGGTCTGTGGCCAGGCACTCCATTTCAACAGGATTTGGTTCCAGGATCTGCACAACCACTTCTCCATCTTTCAAACTTGGGGTGAGGGTGCCTTGGTGGAGAGAGCCTGTGCTGCCACCCAGTCACCAGGGAAAGGGTAGCTAGGAGCCGCCAGGGAAAGGGTAGCTAGGAGCCACCAGGGAAAGGGTAGCTAGGAGCCGCCAGGGCACTAGTATCTGCCTCCTGTCCTGTCAGTCACCAGCTTGCAATTGCTGGGCTTCTCTTTCTTTTTGGTTCTGTCCAGATGACCAAATCCACAGGTGAATGTAGGCCCTTGGGCCTTTCCAGGGGAATTATCAGGTGCTTGTTTAACTAGAAAATCTGACTGCAGGTCAGCATGGTATAAAGGCAACAGGTGTCTGTGGTCCTGAGCAGTTTATTGAAAAACATATATATGAAGCAGACTGTACTCATTTTAACAAGTCACTTTTGTCATTGAAAAACCTCCACGCCTTGTAGCCATATATCCACCTCAAACCTCCCCATCTTCCCAGGTTAAGGAGGTTTTAATGTCATTTGAACCAGAAGTCAGTAGACCTGGGTATTGGTCCCAGCTTTGTTTGTTGGTAGCTGCATTTCTGTCCATTCTCAGGATCCTGACGTACAGAATGAGAGGTCAGGGAAGAGAGGATGGACCAGGAGATGTTGGATTCCTTTCTGGTCCCAGGAATCCCTAGACTAGTAGGATAAAGGGAGGGTAGGACAAGGGTAGGAAGTTGTAGTCAAAAAAAGGGGTTGTTGTGGAGAAAGCACAGGCCTCCATAGCTGCAAGAGAAGGCAGATCTAGACCTAAGCTGTGGGGCAGGAGGAGTCAGAGCGTTTCCCTACAGCCATTCTGTGGGGCTGGGGTCCAGGGGTTCAAAGACTGTACGATGGGGGCACCTAGCACATCTGAGCTGAGGATGGACTGTAAAGTCATTTCCTGTCTTGAGCCTGTTTATCAGCACCTCCTGAGCTTGCCGCTTTCCTACATGTGTCTGTCAGAACTAAATAGAGCAGGCCTTCCTTTTCCTGGGTTTCATGTTCTGATGAGATGTCCACACCTGCTGATCATGTATTGGACCTTTACCTCTTTCTTTATCAGATATTTATTAGGTACTTCTGATATTCCAGGTGCTGTGTGTACGGCAAGGAGAAAGGAGTAGTTCCCCCAGTCTGCCATCTGTGGTACTTCTACATAGAGAGATTGAAAAGTGAAAGCTGAGGAGGGTAGGGTGAGGCTGAGGAGGTGCGAATGGTCCAAACTGGAGATAGAAGAGGGTTTCCCAAGTGAGATGAGACCTACAGTGAGGGATGAGTGTAAGTAGCAGGGGTGGCCTGAGGGCGAGAGAGGTATTTCCAGAGACTCTGCGATTTAGCCAGTTGATCAACCTATGTGTCAGAGTTTGTAGTCTTTCAGAATAGTCCTACTACAGGACCTCACAAGGGTTATCCCATATGAGAGGGGCAGGTGCTGTGCTAGGTGTGTGCAGAGGGGAGTCTTTTTTTATTTTTAAGACAGGGTCTTGCTTTGTAGTCCAGGCTGGTCCTGAGCTCACTATGGAGCCCAGGCTAGCTTGAAGTCATGGCAGTCCTCCTGCCTTGGCCTCCCTAGTGCTGGGATTATATCATGCCCCTCTTTATGTGGAACTGGGGAATTGAACTCAGGGCCTTGCATTTGCCAGGCAAGCACTTTAACAGTTGTGCCATTCCTCTAGCCCCAGAGAGAAGTCTTGAGCAGGAGAACAGCAGGTTTGGGCTGAGGGACTGGGGGGTGGCAGTCTTTAGGGATCACAGGAAGCAAACCTAACAGTGCTGAGTGTGAGGAGCCACCTGCTGTGGTAGACTGAGCCAAAAGGCAGGTTAAGCCAGAGGTAGGTAGAGTAGTGTGGTGTTAAGTGGGAAGCAGGTGGGGAGCCAGTAGTGGCTTCTAAGCAGAGTGTGGGCTTAGTGTTGCCTGGGTCTGGGGAGGGAGGACACTGATATGGGAAGTATTATAATTTATTTGACAGTAAATTACAGATGAGCAGAAAGACAATGTTCTTTCTCCAATTCTAAAAAGGTTCAGGTTAAAAAAAGAAAAATAATCCCTTGCCCAGTTCTCAATTTATTAGTAAAAAAATTTGTGATGCTTCATTTGCTGGGTTATTTCCCCATTCTGAAAACAGTGTGTGGTACATAGCGACATAAAATAAATACTGTTGATTAATGATTTTGTAGGGAATTAAGAGTTACTGTTAATTTTCGACAACTGAAAAATTTCATTCTCTTGAAATGACATTGTACTGAATTAAATATTGTCATGATCTTCAAATTTGCTATGAATAATTTTCACTTAAAATAATTTCATTTTAAGTATGTTTACCTTCAAGTTACCTTGGTATGAACATTATTATCGGGGAGGTATAGAGGCCCCAGAGTTAGTAAGAATGTATATATTTCAGCAATACCCAGTTCTTCCAAATACTTTGTTGCATACTGAGGTAGTTATAGTAAATGTCCTTGAACCTATTTTACATTAGATGTTCTCCTCTGATTAGATATGACACGCACTTTACATATTGAGTTAGTAGGCAACTATCTAGTAAATTGTTTTCTTCTTTAAATCTCTTAACTCATATTGTATTGTAAATATCAGAATGATACTGTTTGCCAAGCTCTCAGCATGGTGACTGTGGGCGGGGTTGTTCTGATGTTTCAAGAGCCCCTCATGCCTTCCCAGGCTCCTTGGAGCGCTCAGCAGAGGGGCAAAGCCGCAGCTTCACTGTAGAGCATTTGGAAGATTGCTGTTGGGACTGGAGTGGCTTCCTTACTGTGTTGAAAGGAAATGGCAACTTGCAGATGTGCTTTTCTCAGGAAATGTAAAAAAAGCACCGTTATTCTGACAGTTCTTAATACAGTGAACCTTAAAGAACTTCCTCTTTTTGTTGTCTTCCTGAAAGGGAGAAATGTTTTCATGATAAGTGAACACTGAAAAACACGTAGATTTCCCCCCCTCAATAGACAGACCCTCACTGACTTCCCACAATAGAATCATGTTGCTGCTTCACATATATGTTTTTCACGGGCTTGTAATCCCAGCACTTGGGAGGCTGAGGCAGGATTGCTGTGAGTTTGAGGCCAGCTTGGGCTCCATAGCAAGTTCAGGACCTGCCTGGACTGGAGAGTGAGACCATATCTCAGAAAATTGTTTTTCTAAAAAAAAAAATTGGCTTTTCTTTCTAGTCTACATTTAGGGCTGACCACCTCTTTGTTGGTGAAAGAAAACTGTAATTTCATGAGGAATGGAGACGGAACAAATGCCCCAGAACAACATTGAACGCTGTCTGTCGTGACCTTAGAAATGCTCTGAGTTTGGGCCTGGGTTCTGGTTTGGTGCTTATAATAAATTATTAGCTTAAGTGACATATTTCAGATTTTCCAATTTAAAAAACTATGTATTTTCATATCAATTACAATTTTTACTCTTTAATTTTTGAATAGTTTTACAGAGAGTTTGCCATGGTAGTACAGAGGTCCATGTATACTTTCACCCAGCTTTGCATCTATAATCATGGTACATATATATCAAAACAAAGAAATTAATATTAGTACTTCACTATTAAATGCAGGCATTTTCCAGGTTTCCTCAGTCTTTCCATTAATGTGCTTTTTCTTGTCTAAGGTCTAGTCTGAAATTCTGCATTATTTTTAGTTTTCTTTTTCTTTTTTCCTTTTTTTTTTTTTTTTTCTTTATGGCAGTGCTGGGGGTTGAACCAGAGGTCTTTGCTCTGGGCTACATCCCCAGCCCCTTTTCATTGTTTATTTGAGACAACATCTTGATAAATTGCCTAGCTTGGACTCCAGCTTTTGATTCTTCTGCCTCAGCCTCACAAAGTGGTGGGATTACAGACCTCTGCCACCAGGTTCAGCCTTTTTTTTCTTTTTCTTTTTGTGATTAAGTTTTTTAAGAAGCTCATGACCTATAAGAATTTAATTTGCAAGAATGTTTTTCAGATTCGCTGAGTAGCCCAGGCTGGTCCTGAACTCACTGTGTAGCCCAGGCCAGTCTCAAACTCACTGCAATCCACCTGTCTCAGCCTCCTGACTGTTAGGATTACAGGCAGGCACAACCATGCCTGGTTTGTATTGTTCAGGGAAATTGCACCGAGGGCCTTGTAGGTGCTAGGTAAGCACTGTAATTACTGTGCTGTTCCTCCAGCCCTGCAAGAATAATCCTGAAGCATACGATTTGTTCCTAATAAGTTTGACTAATGAGTCTCTGATGTGTCTTTGCAGAGATTGCCTTACAGCATGTTTCCATGTTCTTCCGATCAGAGCCAAAGTGGGAGGTGGTAGAACCATTGAAAGACATAGGTAAGAAACTGACAGGCTTGTTCCGGGCTGCCAACCACGGATGCTGAGCCTCAGAAAGCTATTGTTTGTGGCTTTTGCGACTTTTTTTTTTCCTTTTGCCTCCATACTGCTTAGAGATACAATCTTTAACTTGTAACGCTTAATAAATCTTGGCTAAAACCCCTTTCAGAATCCACTGTGTAATAACCCACCCTTCATTCTTCATCTTTCTTTTTTTAAATCACTGATGTGCTGATTTTGTATTTCATGAATAGAGCAATTTTTTTCTTTTTTCCTTTGTTTTTAAATATACCCTTTATCATGTGACTGTTATCAAATATTTGTTTCATTAGTACCTACATGGCTATGAATAATATTGCGAAACTTAATTTTGACTTCGGTTAATTAGTCAATGACACATATATACATGTGTTAATTTTTTAAAAAATCATGCAACTATAAACACATTTCTGCTTTTGTGGCAGGCTGGAGGATAAGGAAGAAATACTTCTTGATGAGGATTAAAAACCAACCAAAGGAACGGCTGGTGTTAAGCTGGGTAAGCTAATTTTTTGCTTCAGTTTTAGTTCAAGACATTTAGATAGGTTTATGAAGGCAGAAATGACAAAAGAATGACCAGATTGTATTGCCTTTTTTTGGAAACAGAATCTTGCTCTGTAGTCCAAGCTGGTCCTGAAATTGTTATCGAGCCCAGGCTACTCTCAAACTCACAGCAATTTTTCTGCCTGAGGCTCCCAAGTGCTAGGATTGTAGGGAAGTGCCACCACACCCAACTTATGTGGTGCTGGGAAATTGAACCTAAGACCTTGTGCCAACCAGCCTAACTGCTGAGTTGTGTCCCCAGCCCTGTATTTCATTCTTCAGTGATAAAATCAGGGTATACTTAGTTTCCCTTCAAAGGAAGTGATGCTAAGCCACTTTGCTATGCATTTGTTTACATAGATATAATTATACCTAGTCATCTAGGAAACATTTGGAAAGAAAAGAAACAGTATAAAATAGTGCTCTGGAGTTTTTAGGGTTGACAGTTTTAGAATCTACCACCAAGGAAAATCTTTGAGCATGACTTTATCATCACTTTGTAATTCTAGTCATACATTAAATTGATGGAATTAGATGAGGGTACAGGTAAGTCACGGTATTTTTTTATTTACTGTTTCTCCAGAAGGACTGTGAGGCAGCAAGGCTTAGTGTAGATTCATTTTTGGTTTACAGTCAGGTATTTGGATAAATAGAATTAAAAGGAATGAATTATTAGGGATTTTTCTTCTGATGACTGATATTTCCTCCAATGATTCCAGGCTGACCTTGGCCCAGACAAGTACTTGTCAGATAAAGATTTTCAGAGTCTAATCAAGCTTCTGCCTTCCTGTATGGTAAGTACAAGTCCTCCTATTATTTCCAGTGCTGATTATAGATTTACAGAGTTTTCTCGAGGGTGAAAATGGACAGAAGAGCTGGAAATACTCAATGGGCACAAGAGAATGGAGAGACACAGTGGATTTCGTTCAGGCCCAAACTGAGCTGGGCTACTCCTCTAGACCAGAGGCCACTGTCAGGGATGTGGTACTTTAAATATAGCTCTTATATTTCAAGCAAATACTAGAATAGGAATGTAGCCACTCTTGAGCTTCTTGTTCTTGGTGAGAATGTTTATACAAGTGGAACTGGAAGATCTGTTTCGCCCTGAGAAGATAAAATGGGTAAGGGTTCAGATAAGCTGACTGAAGGAAGGGGAAAGCCGTTGTGCTGTTTGCATGATTACTGTCACAGGTGTAGTGGCCCGTAGGGGCACATGCATTATTTATGCTAATACACAGTTCGAATCCAAGACCTTTATTGGAAACAACCATATTCACAGGTTTTAAAATATGGGCAGAACTTCCTCAGCAGACTCATATGGTTAGGAGATTGAATTACAGTCGTTGTTCTTTATCTGTTGTCTGCATGGGGATGTTGGACCCCAGAATGGATCACTCGACTGAGAACACTGATGCTCACATGTCCACTTGGGCTGTTAACAGTTCAGTTGATGGGTTGATGGACTTGTGGCCTAGGAGTTGAATCCAGAGCCTTTGCCCTGAGCTACATCTTTGGCCCTCTTAAAAATTTTTATTATTATTATTTTTTCCTATATTGAGATGGAGTCTTGCTAGTTTGCGTAGGCTGGGCTTGAGCTTGTAATACTCTTGCCTCAGCTTCCCAGAGTTCTGGGATCATAGGTTTGTGCCACCATGTCCTGCAGCAAGTTTGTTTCTAAAGATAGAATGTTTTGTCAAGCTAAATAAAAACCAGGCTTTTCATGAGTTGTGATATATGGCCAAGAAAAATGCTGTGGCCTTGAGTTTGACTTGTTATATGACACTAGCTGTCAGGACACACTGTATCTATCTACTTTTCCTTTCATTCGTTCATTCTTTCCTTCCTTCCTGCCTTCCTTCTTTCTTTTTTTTTTTTTTGAGACAGGGTCTTGCTCTGTAACCCAGATTGGTCCTGAACTCACTATGGAGCCCAGGCTGGCCTTGGACTCATGGCAATCCTCCTGCCTCAGCCTCTGAATGCTGGGATTACAGGCATGTGCCACTATGCTCAGCATATGTGGTGCTGGGAAATCGAACTCGGGTACTTAGAGCTTGACTTAGTGCTTGCTAGGCAAGTGCTTTAACTGCTGAGCCATTCCTTCATCCCCTTATGCTTTAGCATGAGCTGTGGGTGCTCACTGAGTGTGTGTTGCCTTCGGTGGTCATCTATTTTTTTCCCTTTGTGGTATAAGGATTGAACCCAGCACCTTTGCACTGAGCCACATTCCCAGGTACTCCTCCCCACCCCCACTTTTTGAGACAGGTTCTCACTAAGTCACAAAATTGCCCAGGGTGGACTCTTAACTTGTGATCCTCATGCCTCAGCCTTCCAGAGTGGTGGAATTACAAGTGTGTCTCACTATACCCAGATGGTTGATAATCTGATAACTTGAAAATGCCATGTGTTCAAGGAATATTATCATAATTGTATGCAGTTAAATCACCAAGTTAGTGCTTGACTCATAAACAAGACTCTAGGCATAGAAAGACCCAGACCCCGAAGCAAATCCATGTGGTTTTCGTTTTTGTCTTGGCAGCACCCGTACACCTATCGGGTTACCTTTGCCACAGCTAATGAATCGTCAGCTTTGCTAATCAGGACGTTCAATGAGAAAGGAACTCTGAAGGATCTGATCTATAAGGTACATATGGCACATGCTCATGGTTATAAAGCTCTCCAGTCCCTTGAGAACCTTGTTGCTGGTACTTTGGTACCTAACATTCCAAAAGGTAGGACCTAAGGATTTAATTTTATTTGGAAATATTCTACCTAGATTGGTTAAATAACATTGATTTTTCCCACCTGAGGGAAGATGGGACAATATTAAAGGTCCCATTTAGTGTTATGTAGGCTGCGCACAGTTTTAGTTTTAGCTTGTATCTTGCACTTAACTAAAGCCATACTGAAGAATTCCAACAGGTTGCAAGACTTTGGAGACTGCTAAGGCCAAGACCAGGCATGTTGTCCATGGGACGGAGAAGGGGCCAGAACCCAGGTTGGCCTCTTTCTCACTGGTACACAGATGGTTCTGTTTTAAGCCCCTTCTCCTGCGGGTCAGCCGTCTCTGGGTCCCCAGAGCCCCGCGTCTGGCCTCTCTAGGATCCCAGGTGCTAAGACAGCCATCTGCCCCTTCCTTATATGTTCTTTTTTCTTACCCAAAGGCAAAACCAAAGGACCCATTCCTAAAGAAGTACTGCAACCCTAAGAAAACTCAGGGCCTTGAATTCCAGCAAATAAAAACATATGGAAGGCAGATACTAGAGGTAAGAGGTATTTCTTTTAATTTTAGGTTGCACTGGAGTTTTGTCTAGAATCACATTATTTTTATGGAAATGTTCTCAAGCAGTATCTGAAATCACTAGCATTGTCATATTTTACCCCAACAAGCAAATATTTGAGATGAAGGTAACAAAATTTAGATCTATAAAATTTCAAAAGCTTTAGCTGCTGATATTTGGTGTCTGGTTTTTAAGAACTTTGCTATGTGAATAAATTCTTTTGTATTATCTTTTGTTGATCTGTATCTCTGTGCCAGGATTTTCTGTTTTGCCCTACCACATGCATACATACATATGTACATATATATATATAAAAGCTAGTTTGGGCAACTTAGTGACTCATCCTGGTTCAAAATTGTCACCAAAAAATCCTGGCTGGTGATGTAGAAGAATGCAAAGGCCCTGTGTTTGTACCCCATCACTACCAAAATACAACATAACGAAAACCCTTTCCTGTGTCATACTCTAGGTGTTTTCTAGATTTATTGGATTCTCTAACCTTATCTAGTAAAAAATTAAGTACAACCCTCCCCCATCTCACATATACTTAAACTATAAATTGCACATGTGTACTATTGATAATGTTTTAATATTTTGAACATTATGAGTTAAAAGACGGTGAGGTTTTAAAAACTAGACTGAGCAGTTACACCCTTTTCTTTGAGTCCTCAGTGGATCGCCTTGACCCCCTTGACAGTCGCTGCCCTATTCTCCAGGTTGTATTGAAATGTCTCTTACTGGATGAGCTGCCATTTGTTTAAGTGTCAGCTGAAGAGTTTGCTTTTTTTGCTATTGATAAGCAGTCAGATATATTCTGAGCAGAGATTAGACTAGAGCTGTTTTCAGCTAAGCTGCCTTCCTGAGTAACTGCTGAAGTGGTGCTGTAGCAGTCTGACTCCTCAGGCAGGAGGATCAGGTCTGCTTGAAGAGAGCTGGCCTGTTGGGGTCGGAAAGTGCCTGAAAGTAGAAGCCTTTGGCTTAAAGTTACTCTCTTGAGCTGCTTCTCCATTTGTTGGGAAGGGGAGCATAGCCTCGGATAAGTTTCAGAGTTGGAAAGCATTCAGAATCACACCCTTTTGTAAACAATGGATGGAGGAGGTATTTTTCTTTAGCAGGCTTCCCAGTATCTGATTTTGTTTCAGAACATATTGACTTTTTTTTTTAAGTTATTTTTGTCTTATTTTGTCTTTGGTGCTGAGGATTGAATCCAAGCCTCCCTGCTAGGGATCTAGCCCAGGGTCTCCTGCATAGAGCCCCACTCTACAGCTGAGCTCTGTCCCAAGCCAAAAAGAGAAAAAACCAAAAGAAGTTCATCCTTTCTTACATCTGAGTGAGTTCATGGGGAATGTCACCTCTCTTTATTTTTGTTAGGTACTAAAGTTCCTGCATGACAAGGGGTTCCCCTATGGGCACCTCCATGCCTCCAACGTGGTGCTCGATGGTGACACCTGCCGACTGCTGGACCTTGAGAACTCCTTACTGGGCCTGCCTGCCTTCTATCGACCCTACTTCACACAATTCAGGAAAATCAATGTAAGTTACTGACATAGTGAAGGGGTGGGTTCATTTTTAGGTGTCAGTGGTCTCCACAGTGGGACCCGTGTTCTGCCGTGTAGGAACTAAGCACTAAGTAGCGCGGCTGGCACTTTTCCTCCCACAGAGCCCTGCTGTATCTCCAAAAGACTAAGTTAAAATGGCAGGTGGGGCAGGGAGAGAGGGATACTGCCGATAACTGGGGAGTCGGAACACAGTGCCTCCTGAGCTTTCACTAGATGCTTTCCGGCCTCACTACCATTTGGGAGCAGGGCTACACGGGCCCTCATTTCTCAGTGGAATCCTGGGGCAGGGCCAGGGGGTCATAGAGCCAGACTGAAGGATGAGTGTGTGCTGCTCTTTCTTTCACAGACGCTGGAGAGTGTGGATGTCCACTGCTTTGGCCACTTACTGTATGAAATGACTTATGGACGACCGCCTGACTCAGTACCTGTGGACTCTTTTCCTCCTGCCCCTTCCATGGCTGTGGGTCAGTAGAGGGTTTGGACAGATCTTCCAGATTCTGATAGTCTGCATAACTGTTCACCCCTTTCTAGAGTCCAGGAGAGACTCTGGGGATGTTGTCACCTTCCCCAGACATGAAAACACTTCAGTGAACATTCAGATGGCTTGTCTTGGGCTATCCGAAACCTTGGGAAATTTTCTGTAAAATGCATTAGAATTTGGAAAACAGGAGGTCGTGAAGAGAAGTGTGGGCAGTGTGATTCTTAATCAGATGCAGAAGTCAGGTGCAGGCAACTCAAAGGACCCAGGTAGGTGTCAGGAGTTAGCCTGGCTGTAGTAGGACTTGGAGGAACATGAGAGCCATGGGCTGGAAGCCTGATAGATAAGAGCTCAGCAGGCCCAGCCTGGAGAGGAGATTCCCAGGGGAGATCCAGCTCTTCCAGCATGACCAAGGGCAGCCGGGAGGCACCTCACATGGGGAGAGGTGCAGACGCACCCAGGGGTCTTCCCGTTCTCCCCTCCGCTGGCTGGAACTGTGCAAGGAGAGAGCAGGAAGCTCTGGGAGTGCCAGGCTTGCAGTGCGCGAGTCGGTAGTCCGCCAGATGCCACTGTGTCGAGTGAGGCAGTTGAGAAAGGGCCACCAGCTGCTTCGGAGTCGAGTTTGAGCCGCTGAAACTAGACAACGACCTGTGGTAGAAGAGCAGAAGAGCGTGGCTGCTCTCACTTGTAGCTGTCAAGGTGTTGGTGATGAGGTTGCGGCTGGCCTCTGGTGTGATGGTTTGAGTACAAACAGGCAAGCGGGGCTGGAGGATGGCACCGTGGTTACAGCACTTGCCTAGCAAGCGCAAGGCCCTGAGGTCAATTTCCCAGCACCACATAAAGCTAGGAATGGTGATGCACGCCTGTAATCCCAGCACTTGGGAGGCTGAGGCAGGAGGACTGCTGTGAGCCCACTGACAGACTGAGCTAGTGAGTTCCGGACCAGCCAGGGCTACAGAGCGAGAACCTGTCTCAAAAAACAAAAAAAAGGAGTTGAAAATAGGCAAACAGTAAAATGCCTTTCAAGTTCAGAATTTTGCCTCTGTTTACCTCTCTTCTAAGAGAATAAACACTTTTTATGAAGAATATATATATATATATATATATATATATATATATATATATATATTTTATTTTTGAGACGGGGTCTCGCTCTGTAGCCCAGGCTGGTCTGGAGCTCACTATTAGCCCAAGCTGGCCTTGGAGTCATGACAATCCTCCTTCCTCAGCCTCCCATGCTAGGATTACAGGCTTGTGCCACCACACCCAGATTTTTTATGTGGTGCTGGGGAATCCAACTCAGGGCCTTGAGCTTGCTCACTAGGCAAGCACTTTACCCACTGTGCCATTCCTGCAGCCTCATGTGTGATATCTTGAATCCCAGTTACTCGTGAAATACACTTAGCTTTCTGTCAGCTCACGGTTTCTAAGACATTTCTTTTGAGTCATCGGTGACACCAGTGTTGCCAGCATTCCTCCGCCCCCACGTACTCCATCTGTCTTTGTGTGAAGAGTTTTGACACTGTCCTGATCAGCCTGTAGACAGCTGTTGCAAAGTGGTGTCAAACTTCTTATCATCAAGTGGGTTTGCCAGCCTGTTCTGTGGAACTAAACTGTGTATCTGTTCATTTCAAGTGGCCGTGTTGGAGTCTACGCTGTCTTGTGAAGCCTGTAAAAATGGCATGCCTACCGTCTCCCGGCTCTTACAGATGCCGTAAGTCAATTGTACGCTTGGTTGTAACCTTGATAACTGTTGAACACTGGGCCACTGTGCCCAAGGCCTGTTACTGTCGTAAAAACTCCCTTGTGGGGGCTCTTCAGGGTTGAAGTGATGGGCTTGCTGACGGTCACCTGCAGCATGATACCGCAGCCCTTCCCTGTGTTCGCTCTTCCGTGATTGCACTCTCTAGCACCAGCATCCTCTCACGCATTCTCTCTCGTCACTGTCCACATTGCATGCGTCTGTGTGGCACCAGTTTAGGAAATGCCTATGGAGGGCCCTCCGCAAGTGCTTCTCCTGCCAGCCGTGTTGCAGCACCGCTCGGCTGCCAGCTGTGGGCAGCCCACCAGTCAAGTCCTTCAGGATCTGCCCTCCAGAGGAGGCACTGTGTTCCTGGGCTCTTGTGCTTTTGTTCATTCATTTCCTCATTGGGTATAGTTTATTAAACATTTAGCTTTACACTTCAAAGACTAACTTTAACTTCCTTAAAGTTATGAATAGTTAACTGAGGCAGTTGATACAGTGTTTTAGCCACCTTTACTTTAGCTATACTTTTCTTTCTTCATGGGGAAGCAGCTTAGTTGCTAAGGAAGGATTGGGTGAATCCAGCTCCAACCTCCTGCCTGGGCAACCTTGAGCCAAATTTCTCACCTCAGGGACTGCCGCTTCCTCAGCCTTGTGTGTACCAGCTAGTGGTGTAACAGATGTACTCAGGAAACCAAGGGCAGACAAGGCAGGGATGGCCTGAAGTATGTGCAGCCAGAATTCAGAGGAGCAGATCACTTCAGATTTCTTGTTAATTCTTTTCACAAATTGTTTTTTGTTTGTTTGTTTTCTTTGGCAGTATTGGAGATCGAGTCCAGGGCTCTATTACTAAGTTACATTCTAGCCCTTCCTATTTTTAATTTTGAGACAAAGTCTCATAGGCTGGCCTTGAACTTGTAATCCTTTTTCCTCAGGTTTCCAGATAGCTGAGGTTAATGGTGTGCACACCCATGCTCAGTATTTATGAATGTTTTGAGAGGGCCTCCTGCAGGCCAGGCATTGTTTTGGGCCTAGAGAAACTGATGAACAGAGAAACCACTGGCCCAGGGTGATGTTCTAATGTTCCAGAGGCACTAGAGCACCTGTCTTCAAATCTATAGCATTAACAACAATGTGCCAGCCTAGTGGCCTGTAATCCCAGCACTCTGGGAGGCTGAGGCAGGAGGATCAGTCCTAGTTTGGGTGAGACTTAGCGAGACCCTGTCTAAAGATCAAAAAATAAAAATGGACAGGGATGTAGCTCCACGTGAAGCCCTGGGGTCAAACCCCAGTACTACAAGAAAACAAACAAAACCCAAAACAAAAATTGTGCCTAAGGAAAATAGATCCAGTTTGGAAAACAGAACAGTTTACACAGAAACTTTGTTTAGAACAAAGTGTGTTTGAAGTTATAGAATAACCTGATTACACATAGATTTGTTTGAGTTTATATTTGTACTTGCCTCCCCAAAGCTCTCCCATTTTTCTCCCAGTTTTCCATTTCTTTTAAAAAATGTTTTATTCTTTTTTTTTTTTTTTTTTTTTTTTTTTTGAGACAGGGTCTCACTCTGTAGTCCAGGTTGGTCCTGAACTCATTATATAGCCCAGGCTGGTTGTGAATACAAATCAGCCTTCCTGCCTCAGCCTCCAGAGTGCTGGGATTACAGGCGTGCACCACCACATATGTGGTGCTAGGCAAGCACTTTAACTGCTAAGTTATTCCTTCAGCCCCCAATTTTTTTATTCTTAATAATAACAGCTTGAGAAAGTGGTGTATTTACATATTGCATCTTGATCATTTTTACTTCCCTTTCCCTTCCCACCCCCTCTGTCCCCCACATCCTTTCCCCTCTCCACAGAGTCTAGCTTCTAACTTTCTTCCATGTCTCTTTTACTGTTTTTATGGTTTGGTTGTGTTATATTAGAGAAACTATGTGATATTTAACCTGTGCCTGATTCATTTCACTAAGCATAATCATCTTGAGATAAATCGGTTTTCCTACAAATGGTTTAAATTTGTCTTTCTTCATGGCAGAGTAGTACTCACTTGTGTAGGTATACACCGTCTTTATCCATTCATCTGTTGATGGATGTATTGGCTGCTTTCAAGCTGTGCAGCTATAAACATGCGTGTGCACATATCACTCTTGTGGGATGAGTAGCTTTTTAGGGAATATACCAAAGAGGCATAGCTGGGTCAAACCGGGTATCTATTTTCTGTTCCTTAGCAATCTCCATACTGCTTTCCATAATGGCTGCACTAGTTTATAATCCACCAACTATGGCGAAGCTTCCTTTTTTTTCCCCTACAACCTCAGCAGCAGTTGCTGTTGTTATTGGTTTGTTTTTGTTTTTGAGACAGTGTCTCTCTGTATTCCAAGCTGGTCCTGAACTCACTATATAATCCAGGCTGACCTCAAACTCATGGCAGTCCTCCTGCCTCAGTCTCCCATGTGCTGGAACTGCAGGCATATGCCACCACACCCAGCTGGTGTATGGTGCTGTGAAATCAAACTCCAGGCTGGGTGCTTCCTAGGCAGATGCTCAAGTCCCTGAGCTACGCCTCCAGCCCTTTTTTTGAGTTCTTGATACCAGCCATTCTTACTGGAGTTAAATAGAACCTCAGTGTTGTTTTGGTTTTCCTTTCTCTGGTGGCTAAACATTTTTTTCATGTATTATTGGCCATTCAAACTTTTGAGAACTGTCTATTCATTTCATTAGCCCATGTTTTGATTGGGTCTTTTATTTTTTATTTTTTGGAGGGGTCTAATTTTTTCAGTTCTTTGTATATTCTAGATAATAGTCCTCTGTCTGAGGAATGAATAGCTCTTAAGATTCAGGAATTAGGATTAGATTTGATCTTCCCCTGAGCAAAAATGTTTTTTTCCATTCCATCGGCTCTGTCTTCACTCTTTTGTTTCCTTTGCTGTGCAAAAGCTCTTTAATTTGCTATAATCCCATCTGTTGGTTCTTGGCATTATCTCATGGGCATTGGGTGTTTCATTGAGAAAGTTTTTGCCTGTTTCTGTGTCTTCAAGGCTTTAGTCAGTCTTCCATTTCTAAAGTGAATTCAGATGTATTTTCTTCACCTAAGTCTTTCTACCCTGTGGGCTTCTCTCTGGAGGAGACCATTGGGACACGTATGACCAGTGTTCAGTCGAAATGTGTCACCTGTAAGTAAATGGTTGAGTAGTGGGGTGGGTTAGGACTCTGAAGTACTCTAGAGAAAAAGTGACCCTGCCATTTTTGTTTGGGATGAATTTCCTATCTTTACAAAAGGGGGAGTAGTCAAGGGAATTCTCACTCAGGAATCGAAACCCTGGCTTCACTCTTGCTGGGCAATGCCTCCAATCACCACAGCTGCTGTTTTTACAAATGAATCATGAGAAATAATTGAAAAAAAAAACCTGAGCTCTAGAATTTATGAGGCAAGTAAAAAAAGGAAAAAAAAACACCCAACTATTTTGTTTAGACAAATTTACTGCATATTTTGGCAGTAGTTTTGCACATTGCAAAAATAACTTTTTTCCCAAATAACAACATTGCCCTACTTCAAGAAAACAACTTCTAGTGCACAGCTGGCCCAGTCCTTTGGTAACACTCCTGAGGCGCTGGGGAACTGGGGGAGTGCTGTTCCTGAGATACTACTTGGTGGCTTCTAAACCCATTTGCATTGGTTGATAAAAAGAATGGTGGAATGGTGTTTGGCTGGGGCTGGAGTACATGGTGGGAGAAGGGAGATCTCGGGGCCTGAAGGTGTTGTAATCTGCTTTGATTCTATTCAGAGAGGACATCTGGCTTAATAAAGATTTTGTTTCTTTTCTTTACAGATTATTCAGTGATGTTTTACTAACCACTTCTGAAAAGCCACAGTTTAAGGTAAAGCAAAATCACATTTTGGCTTGTGACATAAATATTTTGGCTTTAAAATGTTAATTTTTTAAAACTGAAAAAATAAAAAGTGCACAATAGGGGAAATTTGGAAATGATCTAAATATCTTACAACTAGAGACAAGTTTTATAACTTATGTTAATGTTACATCTATTTGAAAAAATATTTTTTATCTAATTGGGTAAAGGTCTTATAAATTTTAATGATATGGAAAAGTAATTATGATTCAGGTTAAGTTGCCAAAAGGATATAAAATATAATGTGTAAAACTGCACATCTTTTTAGAGAGAAGTCTGGAAGGAATTCTTACGGGAAGCAGCAGTGTGATATGGGACTAGCATGTGCTTTGGAACCGCGTGGCCAGAGTGGTGCCCTGCTTTGCTGTGGTCATTCTCTTTCTGCAGCTGGGCCTCTCAGCTGTGGCATTTGACATTTGGACCAGATAATTCCTTGCTGTGGAAGCTGGCCAGGGCACTGTAGGGGCTAACAGTAGTGTCAGCTTTCACTCCTAAGTGCCAGTAGTAGTATTCTTTTCCTGTGTCTCCGTTGTAGCTGCTGGAAATGTCTCCAGACAAGGACTGGGGTGTAGCTCTGTGGTAGAGTGCTGGCCAAACATGCACAAGGCCCTGGGTTCATCTCTAGCACTAAAAAAAAAAAAAAAAAAAAAGTAAAACAACAAAAATGTCTCCAGACATTTGAGGTGGAAAGTGTATAAAATTGCTCCCAGTTGAGATCCACTGACACATAAGCAAGTATTTAATCTTAAATCTCTGTGTATTTTTTGTGGAACTGGTGGATCTTACCATCTGGCTGTCATCAGCCAGGTGAGGTGATGTGCATAAGCTCCTGGTTCAGAGGCGTGCTCTCACCAGTGCGTAGTTCATACTGGTTTGGGTGGGGACTCAAGGACACTTCTGTTTGTCCTCACTGAATTTCAAAAAACCACTTCATACTGTTATTGTGAAAATAAAACATCTTATGGAAGAAGAAAACAAAAAGGAAAGAAAAAAGAAAAAATGGAACCAAGGTGGTGTCAGAGTATTGTTTGCCTAAGAGATGCTTCCTCTGTCCAGTGTGTCAGGTAGAGGAGTTCTGACAAGAGCTTCTTTGGGGAAGGGGACCATAGTTCAGCAGTTAAAGTGCTTGCTCAGCATGCACAAGGCCCTGGGTTCAATTCACCAGCACCATATAAGCTGGGTGTGGTGATGCACACCTATAATATCAGGCTGAGGCAGAAGGATTTCTGTGAGTTTGAGGCCAACCGGGGCTACATAATTCAGAACCAGCCTGTACTACAAACTGAGAACCCATATCAAAAACAAAATCAAAAATAAAAACAATAGCTTATTTGGATCTTAAGGAGAAATGTATTAAAAATTCAAATTCATTTCCACTGAAACTTTCTGGAAAATGTATTTATTCACACTTGTCCATAAATATGGGGTCCATCAACCCTGATATTCTAGCTCTCAGGAATCAGGAATTAGGATTAGATTTGATCTTTCCTTGAGCTAAAGACCTTTGAAGCAAAAACAACGGTTTTCCCCAGGATTATTCTCTTTATTAGTATGTATTTGTAATACATAATAATTACATTCAACTTAAGGAATCGGTGTACATACATACCACGTCTGTCACTTTTACTTCCCTTCCTCCCTCCCCTCTCACTTCCCTGTGTCCCCTTTTCCTCCTCACAACATCTAGCATTGCTTTCACCCCTCCCTCCTTCTCTCCCTCCCCTCTCTCCATCCCTCCCCCCCCTTTCTTTCTTTCTTGAGATAGGTTCTCTCTCTGTAGCCCAGGCTGGCCTTGAACTCCTCCCAAGTACTGAGACTACAGATGTGTGCCACCATGCCCAGCTTATGTGGTGGTTGGGGGACTGGAAATCAAACCAAGGGCAAATGTTGTAACCACTGACTGTGCCCCTGGCCCCACATATATTTAAAACTGTAGTAAAAAATGTAAAATATAAAATTTACCCTCTTAGCTCTTTTTTTCCTGATAATGAAATTAAAACTAGGGCCTTGCACATGCTTGAAAAGTATTCTACCACTGAATTACATCCCCAGCCCTTTAAACAACACATAACAAAGATACATGTATACCCATGTTCATAGCAGCACAACTAACAATAGCTAAAATATGGAAGTCACCAAAATACCCATCAACAGACCAGTGGATACACAAATTGTGGTGTTTATACACAGTGGAATACTATGCATCAATAAAGTCCAACAGCGTGGAGGCTTTTGCAGGCAAGTGGAGGAAACTTGAGAACATCATGCTTAGTGAAGTGAGTTAGAAGCAGAAGGTGAAACATCGGATGGTCTTTCTGATATGAGAGACCCAGATCACAACTATCTCATGGAACTTAAAATGAAAACCAAAGTGAACCACGGGGGTAGGGCGGGGAAGGAGGAAAGCAGGGGTGGGTAGGGAGAGGGACAGAATCAGAGTGGAAAAGTCCTTGTCACCTTGACAAGATATGTATTTGAACAAAATGCTAAACTTCATTGTAAACCTTAAATTTTGCGCTTATATATATCAATAAAATGGGGGGAAAATTCAATTTTGAGTCCAAGGCCAGCCTGGGCTCCATAGTGAGTTCAGGACCAGCCTGGACTACAGAGCGAGACATTGCCTCAAAACAAACAAACAAACAAACAAACAAGCAAAAAACCTCATAAAATTCAATTTGGAGAGAGCGTCTTATTGAGTTGCCCAGGCTGGCCTTTAACTTACCTCACAGGATGACCGCACTCCACACAGTTTTCATCCTTAACTGTTTTCTCGTTGTTGCGTGTGGGCTACAGAGTGACATCTCATACCCGTAGACCAGCTCCCCACTTCCCTCTCCAGTTCCTGCCAACCACTACTCATTCCATTTGGCCTTTACGATTCTGACTACTCTAGATACTTCAGATAAGTAGTATTCTATTGTGTTCTAATTAATAACTGCTTCACATTGACTCCAGAACTTAGAAGAATCTCCAGAAACCTTCCTTAGCAGAGTATGTACTTTCTCTTCTTTCAGATTCCCACAAACTTAAAGGTGGCATTGAGGATTTTTTTGTGACTAATTTTACTCTGCACAGAATACTTATAATTTATTTATATTATAATATATGATAGTACTTTCTTCTTTTTTACTGGTTGAATAATACTCCTCTGTATTTTCGTTATTCTTTGTTGATGGATATTTGGGCTGCTTCTACTTCCTGGCTATTGTGAATAATGTAGTAAAGGTGAATGTGCAAATCCTTTTTAGGTCCTACTTTCAGTTATTTTAAATATATACTCAAGTGAAGTTGCTGGATCATATGGTGACTGTACCATATGTAGGTCTTTGAGGAACTTTCGTGTTGTTTTCTGCAGTGGCTGTACCACTTTATGCCCCCACCAGCAGTGCACAGGAGTTCCAGTTTCTCCACATGTGAGCAACACGTAACTCTTTTACTTTGATATCAAGTGGCCATCCTACTGGGTATGAGGTGATACCTCAGAGTGGATTTGATTTGTATTTCTGCAGCAGTTAGAGGCATTTTTGGCCATTATTATATTTTCTTTAGAGAAATGTCTATGTAGGTCTTTTACCCATTTTAAAGTTGAGTTATATATTTTATGTTGTAGTTGAGTTACATGAGCTCCTTTGTGTATTCTAGATGTTAAACCCATATAAAATATATCACTAGTTGCCTTTTTGTTCTTCTTAGTATCCTTTGTTGCACAAAAGTTTTAAATTTGGGGAAAATTGATTTTTTATTGCTTTTTTGTTTATTTTGTTTTTTTTCCCTTTATTTGTTGGCATCATGTCCAAGAAATCATGTCAAACTCAATGTCATGAAGCTTTTTTTCTGTTTTCTTTAGGAGTTGTGCAGTGTTAGGGCTTACATTTAAATCTTGGATCCTTTTTGAATTATTGTGTATGGTGTGTTCTAAGCCTCATTCCTTTGCATGTAGATATTCAGTTTTCCCAGCACCATGTATTAAAGAGACAGACACTTCTGCTGTAGCATGTTCTTAGCACCCTGTGAGGCTCAGTTGACTGTTCATGATGCTTTATGTCTAGGTTTTTTGTCGTGTTCCATTAGTGTGGGTATCCTTCACTAGACATTTCCATACTATTTGATAACTGTGAATATGTAATAGGTTTTAAAGTCAGAAAGTGTGAGATCTCCAACTTTTTCTTCTTCAAGATTGTTTTGGCAATTTGTGATCTCATGAGTTACTTGAAATATCCATTTGTGTTTCAGTTGTATGTGTTCATTACTAAAAAAAAAAACTAGAGAGGTTGGGGGTATGAAATAAAACTTGGATGGAATTCAAGTGGACAGCTTCAGTTGGTTTTATTTCAGAGGTCCTCCTTCTTGGTAATCAGTGGCTCCTTATTGCCTTCTGGACTCAAATGAAACTATGGACACTTCATTGGTAATACTTTCTCTTCTTTCAGATTCCTACCAAGTTAAGAGAGGCATTGAGAATTGCCAAAGAATCTATAGAAAAGAGACTGACTGAAGAACAGAAGCAGGTAAATTAGTACCTCCTCATTGCTCTGTGATTTCAGTGTCCTCATCTTCTACTATGCTATTATTCATAGTGGCTGGCTTTTGGTTGACTATTCACTTCCTGAACATTTTGTGCATAATTTTGCTCTCAACTAAGTTCCAAACTAGATGCTGCTACCCCGGTCAGAGTACTTCATAGTCGTACCTTCAGGCAGTTCAGTGTATGGGGAAATAGGCTCATGTATCAAGCATGGTCATCTTATATAATCAGGGCAAGTCATGTGTGATGGTTGAGGCATGCATAGTCCTTGCTGTACACATGCCAGAAATCACTTTCTTCAATAAAGAGGGAAGGCACAGAGGACCTGGAGGAGGAAGAAATGTCTTTATTCCTCCCTTGGCACTCTTCTCCCAGATATCCACACCCAAGCAGGCACACAGGCTGAGCAGAGAAAGGGTTTATTATATAAATAGTTTGACTTGGTAAAACATGTTGGAGAAGATTTTCATTAGGAAGCTGCCTTATGTTGGATTGTTGTCTTTCAAAGATTCACCAGCATCGAAGACTGACAAGAGCTCAGTCACACCATGGATCTGAGGAAGAAAGGAAAAAGAGAAAGATTTTGGCTCGAAAGGTAAGCCTGGTGTCACTGAATTCTCTCTGTGAGTTCTTAACTACATGTGAAAAGAGTTTAAGGTTAATGATGTGCATTTAATGACAGATTTTGTGTGATATCTGCTTGAAAGCTGAAAATATTTCCAGATGACTGTTTGTAGCTTTTGAAAAAGCCACATAATATTAGCAGCGCAGTGGACCATGTTGTTTCCTGGCTTGCAGGACTCATTATGGCATAATGGGATTGGAGGAAATTATTGGCTTGAGATAGTAAAGTCAGCATTCTTGGCTTTATTTCCCCTTTAGTTTTGGCTTTTGGCTTCTTAGTGGATGAACTTAGGAGGTCAAATATGACCTTGTTTGTAGCCAGTTTAACTCTGTGCCTGGAAAATTTTTAATTCAACCCTCAGCTTCAGTGTGTTTATTCTTTGCTTCCCTTTCCTTTTTTTATTTTTCAAGAAGTCAAAACGATCGGCTTTTGAAAATAGTGAAGAGCATTCAGCAAAATACAGCAACTCCAATAATTCAGGTAACTGCTTATAGATTATAAGGGGACCAAGATTCAGAGGTCAGGGTCTAGAGTCTATAGTTGGTCCAGAGGTTTTGGGTTCTGGTGGGCAAAGACTGAGCACTATAGTAATGAATGCGGAGACATAAGAACTCTGTCCCTAATGAAGGATTGTGACGGCATTCATAGGTCAGGAATCAAGTACCTGAGAGGACCTCAGACATTATTGGTTGGCTGGGTTTGATCACACAGGAGCTTCTGCTACAGGAGAAAAATAAACCCAACCTAAAGTGCAAGGGTTTTTGATTTTTGGTAGAACTAGCATAAACAAACAATTTTGAATCCTGTATTCTGCTCTGGACCCTATGTGGTAAGAGGATATGCATTGTGGGTTAAGGAAGGAACCTAGACATGTGTTGCGATGGTAAGAACATCATTCCAAATAGGCCAGGATAGTGTCAGAACACTGTCCTGATTGCTACTTGCAGCTGCCCTTCACCTAGCCATTCTACCTTTGGGCTTTAAATGTCCCCATGTTTGGAAATCAGGGCCAGATTGAATGATCCTTGAGGGCCTTCCAGTTCTTCAAGTTTATGAATGTATGACGCAGAGTTTGACATATGGAAGGGAAGGTTTCACTCCAATAGGTAGCAGGCTTAGCCCTGGGAAGCCATGGGAAGGGAAGATTTGGGGGTTTAGAGTTAGCTGGTTATACTTTTAGGCAGGATAAGGACCTATCAGAGAAGGAGAAGCTAAAGATTCAAAAGAAGGTGATTGAGGAGCTAGGAGGTCAGGGGCTGAGCCTCCAGAGCCCATGGTTAGTCTCAACTGTGGAGGAAGCCCACCCATCTCTTCCTGGCAGTCAGAGTGAGAAGAGGCAGTGGTTAAAGGGGAGGGCCAGGGGTGGTGGTATGTGCCAATTGTCCCAAATACTCAGGAGGTAGGAGGGTCGGTTGTGCCCAGGAGTTCAAGACCAGCACCATCCTGGGTGAATAGCAAGACCCCATCTTCAAAAGAAAAGAAAAAAGTAAAGGGAAGGGGTGAAATTAAGGATTTCCACAGGTCAGTCCTTATTCTCAGAGAAGTCAGCCAAAAGGATATCAGCTTGGGGCAGGAAAAACTGCGAGTTGCAGGTATTGAGTGGTAGCTGGCCTGCCCACAACTGGAGAATGCATGTGGTGGTATGGGTGGGCAGAGCAGGAAGCTGGAAAAGCCAGAATGAGTAAGGTTGTAGAATTCACAGCAGAGTGGGAATGCTACTGACCATGCTGCAGAGTCCAGGCTGGAAAGGGCTCAGGGAGAGCTACAGAGAAGGACGGGAGGAGAGCCTGGGAGAGTGAGGCAGGCTTCTGGGATGGATGCCTGGGCAGTCTCACAGTTGAAAGTCTTTTCTCCATGGCTGATAGCATGAACGTAGACCAGTCTTTTGTCATCAATAGGCTGTTAAGACTCCAACCAGCATGTCTGTTGGCTGTTATTATGTCTAGCATCTGATTCTCTGTAAAGCAGGGAAAGCCACCTTCTGAGACCGTGTCTGCCTGCAATGCTGTGCACCACATGCAGACAGAAGGATGCCAAGGGCTCCAAAATATGCTTGTACCCTCGGGAAGTTCAGGAGAGTTGATGGAAATGTACAGATCGCTTGCAAATCCTGCTAGGATAGCAAGTTCAGTCTTCTCGCCACTAAAATCTACTACCAGTATAGATAGTATGAAAACAGATGTATTAAGTTTTGTCTGCTTTTTTGATAAAACACTTCTCATATATTTTAGAGAGCTGAAGAAATCTTGCAAATAATGGAAGGGTAGCAGACTGAGGGAAGGCATGGTTTAATTAGGATATCTCTGAACATACCCAGTGTCCATGAGGTACCCACATGTCTTCTGGGTCATTAGTGGGGTGATGGCTGTAGGTGTAACCAGAACAGCAAATGCTGGCTTCTTGGGGCTGGTGCTGACAGCCCTCCTCTGGGTGTGAGTACCTAAAGCCCAGGGAGAGCCAGGGTGGGGAGCTTGTTTAACCTGTCAATAGGAACACCATGTATGGAATGGGGCCTCGTATCTCCACAGAAGAGCTCTGTGTAGGAATCCCTGTATGCTTCTGAGACCACTTCCATGTCAGGCCAGGAGGGTGTTTTCAAGGGATTTCTAAGCCACAGGGAGATGCTGGAAATTTGGGAGTTTTTGGAATATAGCAAGATTATTGGGTCAAGGACATGCAGCATATATAATTTTACACATTGTAAGTAAGGGTATTTATTGAAATTCATGTAAGAAAAGGCCTGGAAAAAACATCTACTGACTTCCTCTCTAACTGCACCTACCTTGCGGATAAAATGGGAATTTCTACAGAAAGTTGTGCTGGGTGGATTCTCTGAGGAGCTCTTGCTGTCCTTGGAGAGACCCCACTGAGTAGCTGTGCACCTTTCTGTTCTCCACACTGCTGTGGATACTGTCATTTGTCATTACTTACGAATGGAGTGAGGTCAGGAAGAGACTGCAGCCAGTTGCCTAAGCCATTAATTGGACCAAGTTGGTTTCAAACAGGGCAAGTGGGGAGAAGCAGGGGGACTCAGCCACTGTTCAGTGGCCTGGGGAAGGACTGTGACTGGGCCCTGGGGTGAAAGCCTGTCACCACTGTGTCACTGTTGGGTCCAGTCTCTGAAATATTTGTTCCTTTCACATTGTTATGCAAGGCCCACATGTTAGGCCAAGTGCAGATTCTAGGACAGTATTGTGTTTCTGCTTGAGCCGAATTGTAAATATCTCTCTCTGGTTCTCATGAGGGTTTCTCTGTGTTTTATCTTAGCAGGATCTGGGGCCAGCTCACCTCTCACATCACCGTCATCTCCGACTCCGCCCTTGACAGCAGGTTAGTAAAGGTCAGGTGACATGCCTCCCTCCTCCTCTCAACCAACTGGACAAGTGGGGCTTCTCCTCTTCTGCCTTTGCCCAAACATTGCAGAAAACAGATAGCATCAGCCTTAACCAGAGAGACCAGTGGAAATGGCAGATTAGCTGTGTCATCCTAGAGCACTGAGGGGCTTGATTTCTAAGCTCACAGTTCACTGGGAATGTTCTCATCCCAGGGCTTTGAGGCGCTTGCGGTGCTCCTTGGATCAGAGCTTGTCTTGGGACAACACAGATGCACTGCTGTCTAGGGTAAAACTTCTTTTTAGGGAGCCCTTTACATATGGAGTGAAACACCACCTCCTTCTCTTTTCCTGATGACTGCTTGCACTGTGATCTGTTGTGTGATGCATTTAATTATCCAAATATTTTTCTATCCTTAACCTTTGTGAGTTAAAACAGATACAATGAAATATTTTTTTTAAAAAAATTGTCTTTGACACTAATTACCAAAAATATTTTCTAATTTGTGGAATAGTCTCAGAATGCCGCCTTTACTTTCTTCTTTCCTTTTTGAACTAAGATCTCCTAATCCTTTTGCAAGCCCAATAAATTCACACTGGGCAGCATATCTCCTTTCACTTCTTAAATGAGCCAGATGCTCCAGATGTCTGAGGAACTAGAAGCAGCACTCAGAGTGTGTTGGTTGTTCTTGGAAGGACTCGTGCAGATTTGAAAGGGTCATTTCCAGGGCTGACATATGACTCAACAACATCACGCCTGTGCATATTTAGGCTAGACCCAGGAGCTATAACCAGCATTTCTCATTTGCTGTCAATGCTTCTAGCTGATCCTTCTAAGAAAACAACAAGAAAATATAGAGTGATCAGTTTGAACCTCCTTCTTCTGCCTTTGCTTGCTGAGAGTTACTATAGAATTTTCTGGCGCAAGGACCAGTTTTGAGGACCAAAATGCATGGCTTGTGGAGACCTTTTTGTCAGTAGCCTTTTTAAGAAGCTCCCACATACTGATTCAAGACATCATCTTTTGTAGAGATGACCTGTTTGGACTGATCAGAAATTTGTGGAGATCCACTGCTCAGACTATGTTAAGACATTCTCTAGAAGATAGGATATTCATTTTATACTATTTGGACATACTAAGAAAATTGGAAAAGCCTATAAAAAAATCCATAGCCCTCCTTTAACAGTTAAGGTGTCTGTGAAGTATGCAGTGTGCCCCCTGATGTGCATCAGGTGGAGTGATGGGCATTTCATTGCCAGCTCTCATCTGTAAATGCTTTGACAGTCTACACCACTGTTCTGAATGGGAGCTGTCTTGCACAGTAGCACGTTTGCTTGAGATGGAATGACTTTCACAATGTGCGAAAGGCTGGAATGCAGCTGGATGGTAGGACACTTGCTGAACATGCCCCATGCCTGGGTTTGATACCCATCACTGAAGGGATAAAAGCATTTAAAAAACTACTTGAGTTGGCATGATGGCCCTCACCTGTCATCCCAGCTGCTATAAGACTGAAGCAGGAGGAGTTCAAGGTCACGGCCAGTCTGGGCAACTTAGGGAGACACTGCCTAAGTTAATAAAATAAAACGGGATGGGGGCTGTGAATCAGGGCAGAGCATGGGTCTAGCTGTGCCTCGCCCTAAGTTCAATCTCCAGCACCAGTAGATAGAGAGAGACAGAGATGAAGATGGAGAAGGAGACAGAGATAAAGGAAGAGAGAGCAAGCTTGCGTAGCATGAGAGAGGAAAAAGAGGAATCTTGAGATTAGAGTCAATTGGAAAAGCTTCATCTAAGGTAAGGTGGAAGAGGTCAGCTTTGTGAATTGAGAGTGTCTTCCTGAGGGTTTAGAAGAACATACTGAGGCCCAGGCACAAGGCCACCAGAGATGAGGGGTTCCCAACTACAAGCAGCTCCTTTTCTTTAATGTTTGTTGACATAATTATCAGTTAGGCCCCAAATACGGTACCCTGATACCTGCAGGGCATTTATCATGCATGTCATAAAAATGCTAATATTTAGGATTTGCCTTAGTATGTAGCATTGAGTTTGTTCATTCAGGATGTGTTTCAAGGTGCATATGCCTGGAGCGTGGGGTTTGTCAGAGACTCCGTGTGGCCCAGGCGGAGATAGTGGACACCGCCCTCATGGAGTTACCTTTGTAGTGCTTCTCAGGAGGATGCTGCCCAAAATTGATAGACACAGTTTTCAGATACATGCTGTCCTTGGGGACTAGCCGTGGTAATGTTTTCTTTTACCGTTTCCCCTTAAATAAGGGATCTTCTGCTGAAAAGCAAGAGCAAGCAAACAGCTTCTTGAGCTCTGTTCTGGCTAGATCAGGAAGATCCCAGTAGGTAGCAGACGTGTAATACTTTCCCTGTGGGATTGCTCTGAAAGTCCTCCCTTGGGATTTGCATAGCCCTGCCCTAGCTTAGTGGCTTCTGCTGACTGAGGGCAGGCTCTCAGCCTGGGGTGACAGCTTCTGGCTAGTCAGCTCTTGCTCAGACTAGGTCCTCCTTCAAGACAAGGAGGCCAGCTTCATGTTGGGCTTATGTTTTTTTCTCAGTCCCTTAGTATATTGTCTATGTTGGTGCTAGAGTCTTATTTAACTCTTAAGTTACGTCTTTGCTTGTAGGCCAAGTTCCTGATTTTTGATCAAGGATAGTGTTTACCACATTGTGATGAAATGCAGTTTTCAGAAATGAAGGAAAAGTCTTTGTTTTTAAGGGCCATTGTTGATAAAGCAGTGTTCCTGCAAAAGCATCATTTGCAATCCAACCTGGGAACTCTGAGACCCACCCGTGGGCCTGGGAACCTGAGCTTGGGGCTGACGCCTGCAGGTGCTGAGGCCTGAGTCAGGTGCTTGATCTTCCTGTGCTGCAGGTTTATAATAACAGTGCTTGCTGCCTTCCTGACTTGTTCTGAGGATTCAGCGAGTTCCATGTGGAAGGGCTTAGAACGGTGTCTGGTTCTTGGTAAGCCCTTAATTACTGGCACCTTGAGTGAGTCTGTTTCCCTGACTGGGTTTTAGTTACCTCTTCTGTACGCTGCAAAAAACCAAAAGGTAGCAGAGACAATCTAAAAGTTCCTTTTTACCCGCTTACTCTTTATCAGGTGGGGATGTGCTCTCTGGCAGGCTGCTCAGTGGTGGACCAGCAGCAGTACGTCAGTTCAGGCAGCCGAGGTGGGCAGAGGTGCCTTGGTTCCTGAAGGCATCAGCCTAAGTACCTTGATGGTGGCTAATCTGGCCTTTGTCTCAGCATCCTTTAGGATGTGGCGTGTTTCTACGTGAAGGGATTGCATCTTCATGGGTCTTCTCCAGCACCTGGGCTCGTCCCTTTCCCTCTGCAGCTCCCCCTTGTGGTCTCTTGAAGGCCTTACCAAATTAATGGGAGGAATATCATTTCCCTAAGTCTGTTGGCAATTCTGTCTTTCGGGGTGGCATTCTCTAATAATACAGCCCTATTTTTTTAGAAGATTCTTAATACTTTTTTCTGCTACAGGTTGTTTTCTACCTCAGGAAAGTCACTCTTTAAAGAAAATTTAAATTCTTTATCCCAATTTATGTCATGGTAAACACTTTCACTTAGCGTTTTTACTCCATGATAACATAGAGCTGAGAGGTTCTGGTGTCCATACTAGGAATTGGATCCAAGGCCTTCACACTGAGTTACATTCCCAGGCCCCGCCACATTTTTTTTTTTTTTTCTGAAACACGTTCCTGCTCTGTAGTCCAGCTGGTCCTGAACTCACTGTTTAGTTCAAACTGGCCTCAAACTCATGGGGTTACAGGGTGCTGGGGTTACAGGTGTGCACACTGCCATTCCCAGATAATCTTTACGTGGTGCTGGAGTATTAAACCCAGGTCCTTGGGCATGCTAGGCAAGCACTTTAATCCCTGAGCTGTACTCTCAGCTCCCCCAGCTCATTTTTAAAATTTTTATTTTGAGATAAGAAGGCAGGGTCTCATTAAGTTGCTAAGTTTCCCAGTCTCGGTTCAAACTTGTGATCCTCCTACGTCAGCCCCCCCCAGAATGCTGTGATTACAGGCCCTGTGTTATCAGGCCCAGCTTTTTTTTTTTTTTTTTAAGCAGATATTCAGAAGAGTATTTTAGGAAACCTAAATAACTAGGATGCCTTTAATTGTTATTGTTGCTTTTTATTTATTTATTTATTTTTGGTCTTTATTTGGAAACAAAGGATAGGGTAGAGGGTAAAAGTCCTCACAATCTGGGAGGGGTCTCAAGCAGGTTGCCCCCAGTATTGTTATAAAAATGGCCACTGACATATTTAGAGCACTTACTTTGTGCCGGGTGCTGCATTAATGGATTGTAGCCATTGTTTTATCTAACTATCATGAGTATCTTCTTACCTAGTGAGAGTACATTCCAGCTTAGCTCCATTTTTCAGAAGAGGAAACCAGAGTTCTTGTAGGATAAAAGAAACTGACCCCAGTCACAAAAGTGGGTTGAAGATTTCACTGTGGCTCTCCTTTGGACTGTTTGCCCACCCATGTCTTGAGTGCCGCCATTTTTTGGGGTGCACCACAGGGCTCATATTGTCAAATGCTGCCTTGGCTGGTGTGAGAAGAGCCCTGAATACATTCAGAAAACCTGTGCTGGGCCCTAGTTCGACACATGCCATTGGGAATTCCATTCTCCAGCGTCTGAGATCTCATGCTTTATTAGGTAGACAGCATGTGTGCCAGCGTTCTGTGAGCAGCAAGGCACTGCCCAGTGTACGCTGTGGATGCCCTGCTGTCGGGGAAGTCTTGCCCTGAGTTTGAAACAGTCTTTTTTCGAAGAGAGACCCAGCAGTTTGTAGAAAACCCAGTCTGTAAGAAAGAGTAGAGAAAAAGGGAAGTTTTGAATTGGAGAGCTGGAGGAAGCAAACCAGAGCCTCACAGGCACTGAGTTTTAACAGAAGAATTACTAAGGGAAGCCTGAGCCATCTGTTGTCTCAGCACTCTGAGAGGTTGAGGCAGGATAGCCGATTTGAGTCCAGTCTTGGCAAGTTAGCAACTTATTGAGACCTTGTCTCAAAATCAAAAATAAAAATGGACTGGAGATGTAGCTCCGTGTGAAGGCCTGGCCTTGATCCCCAGTACAAAAAAAAAAAAATAAATAAATAAAGAAGGGACCTGACATGTTAGCTCGCATTTCTAATGCCAGCACTCTGGGAGACTGAGGCAGAAGGATTACATATTTGAATTTAGTGACCTAGTGAAACCCTGTCTCAAAAATTTAAAAGGGCTTGAGATGTAGTTTAGTCCAAAGGCTCTGTATTCATTCTCCAATACTGAGACAAAATTTAATAAGGAGAAAAAACTTAAGCTACAGAGATTACAAGAGAGGCAGAGGAAAGGGGGTAAAGGGGGAAACAGAAAGGGAGGAAGAGAGAGAAAGTTCACTTAGACTGTTGCAGCTTCCAGAATTTGCCTATCGAGGCCAAACCACCATAGGCTCCAAATTGATGTCTCTCCGGCCATAAGAACTGCCTCTTTCCTAGAAGCTGCCCTACATAAACCAGTGCTCTTTGTGAAGAGCAGGTCTGACCTGCAGTGCAACTTTGAAGTTAGTTCTGCCCTTCCACCCGCTGCTGCCACCTACCGGCCCTGCCACGCACACGTGCCCTCTTCATCTGCTGGAGCCCTGCCTGGCTGTGTGAGCTTCTCCCCAGAGCCCTCCCTTGTGGAAGATAGAAGCTTGAGCTGGTGTTCCCAGCACACGCTGTTCCTTCCACAGCTGTCCCAGTGTGAGCGGTCAGTCTTCCTAGTCCACTATTCCTGAGGCCTCCGTGCAAGCCCCTCCCTAGGGGCTGATTTTCCTCCAGGAAGTGGGCAGAGCTTGTTTCCCAGGAGTTCCAGGATTTGCTGTCTAAGAAAGTGTAATCCTCACATATAACCTGGAATTTAATCTCTTTAAAAAGAGGCATGAAAAGTATCTGCTTTGGTTTTTATCCTTTTTAATGGACTTAAGTAGCTTCCCCAGACCAGGGCGGACTCTGCCTAATGGTTGCTGCCCAGCACCTTTGCCTCAGACTTGCTCTGGGCTTTTGCTTTTTCCAACTTTAGAAAGATAAGTCTCTTTTAGACAATAGGAGACTTGCTTGGAGAAAACTGTTGAGTTTTCCTTTCCTTCTCGGTAAATTGTCCTGGTCAATAGTAGCGAAGCACACTGTGATATCATTCTGCTCTTCCACAGACAGAGAGCCGCCAGGGGTCTCAGGAAGCTTGTAAATAAATAAAAACAGCACTTCCTGGTACAGGAAAGAAAAACGTGAAGAGGAGAGCAGCTCGTTGCTGCTTAAAATGTTTGCCATGTATTAAAAATGGTTGTGTCATGTTCATAAACCATGGCATTTTGTGATTAAGTATATCTGATTTTTGCACTTAATCATAATTAGCATATGAGACTAATAGTTTACTGTCTATTACTGTTTGATTAAATGACGCTAAAACCTGAATAATGACTTGTGTCCCTTCTCTTTCTTTCTCTTTGCTGTTTTCAGTAGAGCATGCACCATTTTGAACGTGAATTTTCGGTAAAGTAAGCTATACTGATTTCTCTCTAACTTTAAAGATGCTCTGTTTCTGTATGTGAATTAGGACCTAATTTGTCTAGATCACTGAAGTTATGACCATGTGGGAAAACAGACTTGAGGCTATGTCCTTATCAGAACATCTAAAGAAATACAGCATCTTTAAAAAGCACCTAGTGACTTCATCTGTGTTCATTTCATTTCCATAATGACCTTCAGAAATCTTCATTTTCACTCTAATTTTAATTTAAAATATAGCTCTAAAGCCTATAAATCAACTGCATGGCATTTTGGTGTATTTTAATTTTTGAAACTATGAATTTCAAAGTTCTTTTCCTATAGGAATGATGGTTCCTAGTCAGTCTAATGTAAAGGAAAAGGTTTAGGCCATAGGGTTTTTGGCTGTAGGGAGACAGCTTCCTGGCTTTTAAACTGATGATGACAAAAAATAGTTCTTAGCGTCCTTAAAAATTGTTCAGTTGGGACTTGAGTTTGGCCACTTCATCTGCTTGAGGCTGAAGTGAAGGTGGTTTCCAGAAGTTGGTTTCCAGCTGGTGGGCTCCACAGGGCAGTGTCTAGTGGCCATGGCTTTCTGCTCTACTCCCAGGATAGTGGGAATTTGGCGTGGCTCTAGTATGCACTGATGGCCCCTTGGTCTCCCCATTTATATGTATGGATCACAAAGGAACTCAGAGCTACAAATACCTGCATACTTCCCACTTCTAAATTGGCCTAGGATGGAGCACTCTTGGATATCCTGTTGAGGCCTTCCTTCCCTGATCTAACCTGCATCTCTGGCTGACGAAGTCTGTGCCCTCCAGGCCTTGCATTACTGGGTTCCCGTTTGGTTTGGTGGAAGGGATGTAGGGAAGGGTGGAATAATTGAGTGTTTGGGATTTTATCTAAGAGAAAGCGAGATGGGAGAGCTCAGGACTGAACTGTTGTAATTGTAGTAAGCTGCTTTGGAGTGTCTCCCATCATGGATGTAAACTCACAGAACCATCAATTGGCCATGGAATCTGCTTGCCCTTGTCTGTGACCTCGGCATAAGGCTATTGGCCTCTTGGCTTTCCTGCTAGGCATGGATGGAGTGCAGGCCTTAGGTAGTTATCTTAGGTACAGCACCTATAGCTGCCATCTTTAAAGGAAGCTTGTGGGCCATAAAAAGGCAAGAAGAAAGGCTAAAGACAGCAGATGGATGGGGCTCTTAGTCAGAGACTGAGTGCCCACTTGTGCTTGCTGCTGCCGCCAGTTTTGACCTTCTAACTCCTGGGCCTTTCTCTCAAGAGTGCTCTGAGCTGGCAAGCTAGGTTCTGGCTTTTCTTGCCCTGGCTGCACATCAAGATATGCTATAGTTCCCCCAGGCCCAGTGAGGAGATGCGGGCCTCCTGGGTACCGTGAGGGTGGTCTAGCCTTCTGAGCCGACAGGAAGAGGACCTTGCTCTTCCCCCTGGGTGAGCGGCTCTCCTACACAGTCCTCAGCATCCATTGGCCATGTGGACACAGTCCCCACCTCCCCAGGGTACTTATGACAGTACTCTTGAGTATACTATCCATATTTTCAAAGAGATTAAAATGGCAGCACTTTCAACTTTCACTTGGAAAATGAAAATCTAGTTACTGAATCCCATTGCCAACTCCCATACGCTGATAGTAGCACATTTGCATGTCGAATTTCAGGTGTTTGGCAATGAGACTGCTGTCAAGGTTGGTTTGGTGTGAGACCAGACACTTTCATTCTGTGTCAAAATGCTGGCCACACCCATGCCCAACCCTGGATCCTGCCTTTCGCTTCCCAGAATCTCTGCTGGAGGAGTAGCTGTCCTCCGGTTCTACTGCTTTGGGCCTTTAGTAAGACCCTCAAATGCTGCTGCGGCCCAGGGTCTGTCTTGTTACTCTGAGCCCTGCAGAGATTCTTCTGATGGGAGTCAGAGCAGAAAGCAGGGCAGCAGAAGCTCTGGACTCCTGGTGCTCTGGGCTCTGACCGTCAGTCCAGATTCTGCTGCCCTCTTCTGGCCATTGGGAGGGAGTGCCTGGCAGGGGCTTGGGCCACCCACTCACCCAATATGTACTGTTGGTGCCACAGTTGAGAAACTAGTTTTTAGCTACATCTGGTGGCCTGTAATTCTCGCACTCTGGGAGGCTAAGGCAGCAGGACTGCAGGTTCAAGCCCAGCCTGGGTAATTTAGCAAGTTCCTGTCTCAAAACATTAAAAATAAGAAAATTGGCTGGGGGTGTAGCTCAGTGTGAAAGCCTTAGCCTTACAAAGCAAAACAACTCCCTCACCACAACCCCCACAAGTGACACAACACATACAGAAAAAAACCAAACACAACTCTTTGTAGTTTCTTATATATAAATTAAAGATTAAAAAAAAAAAAACCTGAGTTCCAGGATCTTCAGCAGGGGTCTCCCTCTTCCTAGCACAGCAGGGTCACAACTCAGTCCACCTGGGTTTCTCACCTCAGTCATCACTTCCAGTTTCAAGTCCTTTTGCTTTTCATAACCTTGTGGCTTCAAGTCAGGGATGTGTTCCGACAGCGCGCCCCATAGAAAGCATAGCTGAACTTCATTTATTACTGAGTAGAACCAGGAAGAGCTGCATTGCGTTCATTTGTCTGTATTTAATCATGATTTGGGAATTCCGAGATTGCAGAGCATGAGTGTGTGCCTTTGTGTGGTTCTTTTAATTTCAGCTGCCTTAGACTGGGGTAAAAGATACAAAGGAAGGTAAGTGGTGGTCTATGAACTGCAAGACTGGCATGGCCTACCTCACTTGGTGGGAAGGATGCACCTACTTAAGTGTTTGGCACCCCTAGTCCTTCTTCCATACCACCCCTGCCTGTTGTCACTGCTGTTCCCCACTGTGGGGATCCCTGGGGGAACAGATCCCTGGGTAACAGCACCAGAGAGCTGTGAGGTTGCCAGGGCAGAGGGCACCTGACTGCACTGCAGTCTTCTGTGTGGCAGGGCTCTGTGTGCAGTGAGAGCAGCTCATTCACTGACTAAGAAATAGAAATTTCACACTGAGGCAGGAAGTTCAAGTTCAGCCCAGCCTGAGCAACTTAGAGAGACCTGTCTCAAAATAATAAAGTAAAAGAGGAGGGCTGGGAATGTTGCTCAGTGGGAGAGCATTTATCTACCATGTGTGAGGCCCTGGATTCAATCTTCAGTCTTACTAAAGAAAAGCACGTGCCCCTGTGCCTGGGGACTGAGGGAACGATTAGCTCCCTGAGCAGTCTCCCTGGCCTTGTCCAGCAAGATAAAGCCCCATATTCCAGTCTGTCTTGATGCTTCAGCAGAGATGCACATTTGGTGCAGTTCTTGTTTCTCAGTTGGGACACAGTGCAAATAGCATACATGCGTATTTTGAGACAGAGTCTCGCTCTGTAGTCCAGGCTGGCCCTGACCTCACAGCAGTCCTCCTACCTCAGCCTCCTGAGTGCTGAGACTACAGGTGTGCCTCTGCGTCCAGCTAGTTTTTATTTGGTGCTGGGGATCAAACCCAGAGCCTTGTACAAGGTAGGCAAGCACTTTAACAACTGAGCTACGCCCCCAGCTTACAAATAACATACTTGAAAAAGATTTTTCCTTAAGAATGCCATTGCTGGGGAGAATGACTGTTGTAAGTCTCAGCTTTATACTGCTCCTAGTGGCATTTTATATTTCTTTAATCCTAATATTAGGATTTTATCTTAACCAAAAAGGATATGATTTTTCAAGGCAGACTCTGTGGAAAGTATAACTTACCGAGCACTGGTTCCTTACCAAGAATCTGGAGTGGTTTGTCATTTAGTATTAAATCAATTCTTCCAAATTTTATTTAAAAATATTTTTGTTAGTATTTGTGATATATAATAGTTATATTATCTTCCTTTATGTTTTTTGTATTGGAATAGCTAAAGAACTGCTCATCCTTTTTCAGTGACTGGCATTCAGGTAACCCAGTCCTCTGGGTACATATGTCTATATCTGCCTTGCTATGCAGACAAAGGAAAAGTGGCCAGAGACCTGGCTAGAGTAGTGATGGAGCTGCGAGACCAGTGCTAACATGGAAATGGAGTCAGAGCCTTGTGTATGGACAGAGACACCGTGTGTGGAAAGCCTTAGCATTGCAAAGCAAAGCAACTCCCTCACCACAACCCCCACAAGTGACACAACACATACAGAAAAAAATCAAAACACAACTCTTTTTAGTTTCTTATATATTAATTAAAGATTAAAAAAAAATACTGAGTTCCAGGATCTTCAGCAGGGGTCTCCCTCTTCCTAACATGGGGTGGGGGGGCGCCGGGGAGGGGTCTCCTGTTACCTGTGATGCTTAATCCAACAGTGGTCACATGACTGTTACTTGAAGGAAACAGCAGACTTTTCATTAATTTCCCTTTGTTGTTTCCAGCATTTTGTTTAGTATTTTAAAGATTGATACAGATTGTTGTTTCCAGCATTTTGTTTAGTATTTTAAAGATTGTATGTTGGTCCCTTTGAGAACACCTGCAGCCCCCTCAGTGCACCCTGCCCAGGCCTGAGCGGTAGCAGCGGTGCAGGGTGGGCAGCCGGGGTAACAACTGTCCCTTCCGTCCACAGGGCTGTCTGCGTTACCTCCACCTCCGCCGCCACCTCTGCCGCCACCAGCAGCAGCTCCCTTGGCTTCAGTGGGCACAGAGGCACCTGCGCAGCTCTCACCCCAGGCTGTGAATGGTGTGAGCCGAGGGGCCTTGCTCAGCTCCATCCAGAATTTCAAAAAGGGAACCTTGAGAAGAGCCGAAACCTGTGATCACAGTGCTCCCAAGATTGGCTGAAGCTTCCTCTTTACACTGGGAGGGAAAAGTTCTTTTTCTGCCCTACTCCTGTCCCCAGCAGTGCCCTCTTCCTGGATGGGTCCTGGGGAAGCCAGTACAGCCACATACTGTTTTGCAGAGGCGTGGGTAAGAGGCTCTTCCAGAGGGAAATAGCCTTCAAGTAGAGTAAAGTTAAGGCCAGCACTGATGCCTTCGGTATTTTGCTCCCTCGTTACCACTGTAAAGGAGTCCTGACCCTCCTCTAGCGGACATCTTTTTGGGTTGGCTTCATATTGGAATCATGTTCTTGCCAACTGAACAGAAACAAAAGCAATGATGATATTCCATCACAGCAGTGAGTGGCCTTTGTGTGGCGATCCTCCTACCCCATCAGAAATGCTCCTCTCATCGCTCATTTCTCTAAAGTATTTTCTGGTTATTCCTTAGAACTTACGGTTCTGCTACCCTTATTTTGCCTGATACATTAACTCCACAGTCCAAAGCATAGTTAACGTCACAGAGTCAGAGAAGCAACCAAACTTCACGAGCTCTTCACTTGCCCTCTCGTAGATGGGGTGGTTCCTAACAGTCTCAAGTCCCCTCGGGATTCCCTCTGTGGCAACAGAGCTCAGGGGTGCAAAAGCTGCCGAAGCATCCCTGAGTAGAATGTGCTGGAACAGACAACAAAATGCTCTTAAAGCTCTTGCCAGTGAGAGGGTCTGCATTGCCCTCGAAATCAAGGTTAGGGTTTGGAGGGGATCATTATTACAACACAGGTAAATCTGGCATTATAAAACTTGATTCCAATTTTTGATTTATTCAAATATATCTTTTAAATGTTATTCATTTATTAGAAATACCTTTTATCCTATCATTTGCTTAAACTTAAATTGCACTTTAAAGGATTATAAGTAATCCATTTTAAAATTCAAGTACACACATCAGTGTTGGTTACTATGCAGAGAATGTCATTGTGTACAGTTTCATGTAATGTGATAAATGTTCAGCTGTATTTTTTATTAAAATAAACCATGTTAAGAAACGTGCGTAGATATTTCAAATGAGAACTTTTCACAGCACATTTTGTTAACATAAAGAACAGTCACATAGCATATCTAGTTTCCTTCCTACCCTTCCTGTTGACACTTAAGAGCTCACAGTGTTTTCTATTTAGATACCATCTATATGCTTACATAACTCATTCCAACCTATCTTCCTTAAATTCTCAACAGGGGAGTGTATGACAGAAGTTTGTTTTGGGCAATGAGAAAAATGAAATTTCCTTCATTTTAAAGAGAGTTCTAGGGTTGAGGGTATCGCTTAGCATTTAGAGCACTTGCCTAGCAAACATAAAACCCTGGGTTCAGTCTCCCAGCACATATAAGCCTGGTGTAGTGGCACATGCCTATAAATTGTGGCATTGGGGAGACTGAGGCAGGAGGATTATTGTGAGTTTGAGGCCATCCTAAACAACAGAGTGAGACCTTGACTCAAAAAAAAAAAAAAGTTCTGTTAGAATCATGTCTGGAAAAATTTTCTCCCGGTGTAATGCTGTCCAGGTGATCAGTTCCTGGTGGAAGTTGTAGGCCTATTTCCTTCTGAAGTCTGCCTTGCTACTCTGGACAAAATCTCAAATTATGAATAAAAACAAGCAATGCGGGGCTGGGGATGAAGCTGAGTGGTAGGGAGCCCACCAGCACGTGTGAGGCTCTGGGTTTTGATCAATACCAAAAAAGAAAGTAACAAGCACGATTTTGCACATGATTGCTGAAGTGTGTAAGAACTCATTTTTATAAGCTTATGTTCTATTTGGCACTAAATCCTTACTAGATTTTTTTTTTTTTTTTTTTTTTTGAGACAGGGCCTCACTCTATAGTCCATGCTGGTCCTGAACTCACTATGGAGCCCAGCTGACCTTAGACTCACAGTAATCCTCCTGTCTCAGGCTTCTAGTGCTGGGATTACAGGCATGCGCCAGCACATCCTGCATATATGGTGCTGGAAAATTGAACTCTGGTACTTCGCACTTGCTGGGCAAGCACTTTCATTGCTGAGCCATTCCTCCAGCCCCTCCTTAATAGAATTTTAAGACTTTCCACCCATGTTATTTCATGAAAATAAAGATCACTCATAGTTAAGAATTCCTTTATTTCTTATCAAAACAATCTTAACAGTAAATGTAGGTGATACAATTTCTTTTGTACATATAAGTTATCTTTTCTGGGATTTGCCAGTCCTATAAGAGCAGGGTAACTGTAACAAAGCAAGCCATGGCACCTGGGACAGAGGAGTGGAGAGTTATCCACTCACAAACACACTTAACCAGTATAAAAAACATCCATTGCAGCCTTACAGATAACTTTATGAACAGTAAGGTATTGCAGTCCAATCCAGGTGAAATATTTTAAATAAATTTCAACGACTTGATATTCAAGCCCAAACTAGATATTTAATGTTTTCTTTATTGCAAATATGATGTCCTTGACCTGAGGTACAGAGTTGTCTTCTAGAATCTTTGCATAAGGCATGGGGACGTCAGCACCGGTGACACGAACAGCAGGAGCATCCAAGAAATTGAAAGCGGGGCCTAGGAGAGAAGGAAGGCTCATCAGAGACGGGCAAGGCGAGTCAGCGCCTCGGCTCCAAGGTGGGGCACCCAGGGAAACGCAGGGTAAGGAAATCCTACTTTTAGGGATTTAAAAAAAATTTACCCTAAGGAGAAAATGCCAGGCTTACAAGTTTAAAGATCAAGTCATTTGGCCACCCTAGCTTTCGATTGCTTTTTGCTCAGATACACAGTTTATAAAAAGCTTGGCCACAGTCTTTTTTTTTTTTTTTTTTAAATACCTTCCATGATTCTGGCACAAATTTCAGCTCCCACTCCAAACTGCGGCCAGCCTCCTTCCACAGTTACAAGGTGGTTCGTCTTCATGACGCTGGCCTCTATGGTTTCAATGTCCATTGGTCTGATGGTACGCATATTTATCACCTGAACAGGTAACAGGCTCGATAGAATCAGTGCATCACAGATACAGCTTTCACTCTATACCACTTCATTATTTTTCATTTCCCAGTAATCTATGAGTGTCGGAAAATCTAATGAGCCTATGGATAGGTCTATGAATGTGTAAATTGTGCATGGAGAGACTAATTGAAAAAAAAATCTGTATCTATAAAAAATAGCCATGTCCACTAACAGGATTCATTTGTCCTCCTTGGGTTTGACTTCCCTCTTGTCAAAATCAGCAAGCTCAGAGCTGAATGTGTAGTGTATTCCAGGTGCTTCACTAAGCACAGTTTTCACAACCTTCAATAGATTGGGAGAGAGGCCTTTGACTGAGCTATATCCCCAGTCCTTTTTATTTTGAGCTAGGGTCTTCACCAAATGTCATGTTTTGCATCTGGAATGTCCCCCAAAAGCCTCATGCTTGGAAGGTGATGTAACTATGGGGGTTGATCCACTGATGTCCTGTGCTGTAAGAAGTGGGGCCTGGTTATCACTAGAACATGACCGGCAAGGATGTCTGGGTCTCCACCATGTGCTTTTACCACTGCTGGCTGCCCAGGAATGAACTGAGACCTTCTGAAACTGAGATAAAGTACACCTATCTTCTCTTAAGTTGTGAATGTTGGGTACTGTGTCCTAGTAATGAAAAAGTAACTAAGACACTACATTATCCCGGCTGGGCTTGATCTCCCTGTTTTACTTCCAGAGTGCCGGGATTATAGGCCTGCACCACACCATGCAGCCAGAATCATCACTGGCTTTTGAGTCTCCAGCTCCAAGGCTCCACCTGACTTGAGAAAGCAGGTATTGTCCTAAAACTAAAACCTAAGTGGCAAAAAGCTAAGTACATGAAGAGCATGCAGGTTATCAGCTTTAAGCAGAGAAAGAATGGTGTGACAAGGGCTGGTGGATTGGTTCAGCAGTTAAAGTGCTTGCTTAGCAAGCACTAAGTCAAGTGCTAAGTACCCGAGTTCAAGTCCATATAGGCTGGGCGGGATGGCACACACCTGTAGTCCCAGCACTTGGGAGGCTGAGACAGGAGGATTGCTGTGAGTCCAAGGCCAGCCTGGGCTCCATTGTGAGTTCAGGACCAGCCTGGGCTACAGAGTGAGACCTTGCCTCAAAAAACAAAACAAAACAAAACAAAACCAACAACAACTGTGTGACAAAGCCTATTTTACAACCAGTTAGCCTGTTAAGAGAACTATTCCTGGGTCTTAAATTCGAAGTGATTCTTTAAGAACAAGTGAATGTCCACTCACCTCACATTCAATTCCTTCTTTAGACAGCACTGTTGCAGCTTCTAAACAGTGGCCCACAGGTCGCGAGTGGGAAACGACAGTTATGTGTGTTCCTGAAAGAGAGGTCACAGATCAGAGGCCAGGTTGAACCTAAGGATGTAGTAGTACTTACTACTATGAAGCCAGGAGTGGCTCTGCTTGTGTTCAACTCCACTTCATTCTAGAGAGCAATGAAAATGGCTCCCTCCCTATAGAGGAAACTCAAATCTACTGGACCAAGATTTAGAAAAAGTGTTAACTGTATGGAAAAAAAATCAAGCTCCACAGCTTTGCAGTGCTCCACACCTTTGGGGATTGAGTTGAAGGCTTTAGCCCCAGCCCATTTTTTATTTTTGATTTTATGACAGGGTCTTATTAAGTCACTAAGTTGCCCAGGCTGGCTCAAGCTTTTGGTCTTCCTACCTTTGACTCCCACAGTGCTAGGATGACAGGCCTGCACCACTGGACCTGGCCTTGTTTTTCACTTCTTTTTTTTTTAGAGACAGGGTCTCACTCTGTAGCCCAGGCTGGTCCTGAACTATAGAGTCCAGGCTGGCCTTGGACTCAAGGCAATTCTCCTGTCTCAGCCTCCAAAGGGCTGGGATTATAGGCATACGCCACTTGACTTAATGCTGGCTAGGCAAGAGCTTTACCCATTAAGCCATTCCTCCAGCACATTTTTTACTTCTGAGACAATGTCCAAGCTCCTAAATTGCCCAGGCTGGGTTTGAACTTGCAACTCTCCTGCCTCAGCCTTTCTGAGTGCTGTGATTACATGTGTACACCACATCCAGCTTTCACTCATTTTTTTTTTTTCATTCTTCCTTTTTTCTTTTTTTGTGTTGCTGGGGATCAAGAGCAGGGCCTTCACATTGAGCTGCATCCCAGCCCATTTCTATCTCTGATTTTGGTCTCACTAAGTCACTAAATTGCCCAGGCTGGGCTCAAAATTCTGATCCTTCTACCTCAGCCTCCCAGAGTGCTGGGATTATAGGCCTGTCTGCATACTTTTTTTTTTTTTTTTTTTAAAGATAGCATCTTGCTCTCTAGCCCAGGCTGGCCTCAAACTCAGGGATTCAGGGCAATTCTCCTGCCTCAACCTCCTGAGTGCTTAAGTGGCACTAAGGAATTGAACCCACAGCCTTGTACTTGCTAGGCAAGCACTCTAACTGCTGAGCTACACTCCCGGCCCTCCACACATTCTTAAGTTCATCCTTAAATGTTTTTAGTCAAAGTAAATGGCAGTAACTTCTAGATTTATATGACCTACATAAATCGAGGATTCGGACTGAAAATAAGGTCTAAATATACACTAAAGTTCTCTTACCTTGCCTTTCTATTTTGGCTTTTCCAATAGGAATCAGAAAATCTTTTGACTGAGCTTCTGCAGGTAACTCAAAAGGAACTCCATACATCAGTTCGTTCTCTAGCACCACCACTGTAAAACATTATATTTAAGTAAAAATAACGAATCACATACAGAATGACTCGAAATGCATATATAACAGTATTATTCACCTTGTGTAAAGTTTCATTGTGTTTACTAGGAAGCCTTGTTTCCATCATGTGCAGTAGCTTAAAGGATGATTTAGGTAGTTTGGTCAGTTTATCTGTTAAGGTTAAGCCAGTGTTGTGGGTGTGCAACAAAGGCTTCTTTTACCTAACTAGACCTGTTATAATCAGTAATAAAAAAAAATCTGTATCTATTCATCACTAGTGTGTTATATGATATGTCCAGATCTGATTAGAAGCTTTTAATGATTCCTTCAATGCAAAGATTTCATTTCAGCATTTTTTTTTTTTTCTTGGGACAGGGTCTTGCTCTGTAGCCCAGGCTGGCCCGGAACTCACTATGTAGCCTGGGCTGGCCTTGGCCTCATGGCAATCCTCCTACCTCAGTTTCCTGGGTACTTACAGGCATGTACCACCATGCCTGGCTTTATGTGGTGCTGGGAATTAAACTCAGGGCCTTGTGCTTGCAAGGTAAGCACTTTAACAGCTGTATCATTCCTCCAGCCTTCATTTCAGCTTGGAATGTTCAAAGAGACACAGGGGTCACTGTGCTGACCTGGATTATTATCCCGAATGGCTGATTTAATAAGACCTTTTGCGTCCTCTGAATTCCAGGGGCTGACCACCTTTAAGCCCGGGCAGTGCCCATACCATGCAGCAAAGCACTGTGAGTGCTGGGCAGCTACACCCGCCGAGGCACCATTGGGCCCTCTGAAGACAATGGGCACAGGCTGGAGGCCCGCCGACATGTAGTAGGTCTTGGCGGCTGAATTTATAACTTGGTCAATGGCTTGCATAGAGAAATTGAAGGTCATGAATTCACAAATGGGCCGCAGCCCAGCCTGTCAAACCAAAAACACAGATGTTTAAAAGACCAGAAACAGAAGCAAAGAGTAACCAGCAACCATTCCCTTCTTCTTGCACTCAAATGATGTTTTTAAAAAGTCATATTAAAAGAAATCTCTCTGGATGATTTTCATAAAGAATGTTACATACCATAGCTGCACCCACGGCAATTCCAGCAAAGCCCATCTATAAAGTAAAACATAAGCACGAGTGAATAAGATCCATAAAAATGAGGACTCTGAGCACTCACAAGGTCCCCACATAGCTGTGTTTCTCGCGAGGCTCACCTCTGATATGGGAGTGTCTATGATCCTCTTGTCTCCATATTTCTTCCACAGCCCCCGGCTCACCTATAATTTAGAGTTAACCCCATAACTTTATACACAGCAGGCACATGGCTACCTTAATTTTACATAACTTTCACCAATTTTGGTCACCTTGTATGCACCATCATACTGGGCTACTTCTTCTCCAAGCAGAAACACTCTCTCGTCTCTTTCCAACTCTTCATCCATACCTTGATTGATAGCATCACGAACTGTCACCTGTCACGGGTAAGGTCAACCCACAGGATTATTTAGGATGTGGTTGGGATTCTATTTCCAAATACTTACCTAGGCTGTCTACATAAAGTAAAAAGCTAACACTAAGCCAGGCTTCATTTTAAAAGTTCCAGGAAGGCTAGAAGTACCACTCAGTGATTATGGCATTTGCTCAGGACGCACAAGGCCCCAGGTTCAGTCCCTCAGCTCTACATAATATTTGGGCATAGTGGTGCACACCTATAAGCCCAGCACTTGGGAGGTTGAAGCAGGAGGATTGCAGTGAGTTTGAGGGCAGCCTGGGCTATACAGTGAGTTCAGAACTAGTCTAGACTACTAAGCGAGATGTTGTCTCAAAAAAAAGGCTCAGGAATCTACACATAACATTATTATATAGTCTTTAATGGAATATGTTAATCGATAAACCCTACTGAACGTCTTGTGTTGTATATCCAAGCTTAAGAAAAGTGAGGCTGGGGACTAGCTCAGAGGCTAAAGCACTACCTGGCACACCTGAGGTCACTCCATAGTACTACATAAAGATCAGCAGAACTTGCCAGCCTCCGCCTGTAATCCGAGCACTCCCCATAATTCCAGCACTTGGGAGGATGAAGCCGGAGGATTGCCTTGAGTTCAAGGCCTATAGAGCAAGACCCTGTCTCAAAACCAAACCAAGCCAAAAAAAAAAAAAAAAAAAAGCTTGGGCTGAAGGAACAGCTCAGTGGTTAAATACTAGGTTGTAAGCTCAAGGGCTTGGGTTGACACACCAGCACCACATAAGCCAGGTATGGGGGCCTATACCGATAATCCCAGTACTTGGGAGGCAGAGGCAGGAGGATTTCGTGGGGAAAGGCCAGCTACATAGTAGAAAAATAAATAAAGGGTAAAGAACTATTAAGAAGCCTAACTAAGGCTAAGCATTGTGTATTCACTAGTGGTGAAGGTGAAGGCCTCTAATCTCAGCATTCAGAGGATCACAAAATCAAGCCCAGCTTGGGCAATTAAAAACACTGTTTGTCAGCAGAAATAGGCAGGGGATGTAGTTCAGTGGGAAAGCCCGGGTTTCAATCTCCACTACAAAAAAAATAAGAACCATCACAGAAACAAATAAATGATAGAATCCTCTAGTAAAGTGTGGGATGAGAGGGACAGGGACTACCATTTGATCCATAAACTCTTCTAGGTATATACCACACAGAAAAGCAGGGGCTCAAATGTACCTGCACACCGACTTTTTGTTTTGAGAGAGAGAGTCAGGGTCTCTCTATGTAGTCCACGTGGTCCTGAACTCACCATGTAGCCCAGGTTGGCCTCCAACTCATGGCAATCCTCCTGCCTCTGCCACTCGAGTGTGTGTGCCACCATGTTCAGTTTATGTGGGGCTGGGGAACCGAAGTCAGGGCCTTGTGCTTGCTAGGCAAGCACTGTAACTGCTGTGCTATTCCTCCAGTCTCCCCCCCCCGCCCCCCCCACCACCACCCCCAATGCTCACAGCAGCTTCAGAAATCCAAAAGGTGGAAACCCACATGTCCCTCTCTGGATGAATGGGTAAACAAAATGTGATGTACACATGCAATGGAAACTATAAAGCCTTACAAAGCAAATGGACTCTGATGTGTACATCAACATGGATGAACCTTGAAGACACTGGCTGAGAGAGTAAGGAGATTCACGGGGACAAGTGGCCCTATGGACATGAGCTTCTAGAACACGCAGTCAGAGAGCTGTCGCAGGCTACCAAGGACTGAGGGAGTGAAGGGAAGTACTGCATAATGGACGGGATTCCTGGTTGGCAAGATGAGGTACGTGGTGAACGCGAATATGGTGAGTATACTTAACACCACTTAACTATACACTTTAAACAGAACATTTTGTTATATTTTGCCACAATGTGAAAAAAGATGGATGGTAAGGGAAGAAGCATCTAATTCCAACACGCCTCGCCGCAGGGTAAGGGAGCATGCCGATGGGACCAGAGACCGGGCGACCGGGGAGCCCGAGTCCTACGCAGGATGCGGGCGTTGGCGGACTCCAGGTCCCGCAGCTCCGCCTCTCCGCAGGCGGCCGGCAGCCACGGCGCAGCTGCGACCCTGGCCCGGCGGGTCCCCTCAAGGGCCGAGGGTCCCCTTCCAGCGCTGACGACCTTCCCCGACAGTTACCTGCAGTGCCACTGGCGCGGTCCGGTGAAAGCGCCTCTTTAGCAGCCTGGAAACCTGGCAGGGAGAGAAAAGGACACTCAGGCAGGGCCCAGGGTGGGCAGGGGTCGCCCAGGGCTGTGGGAGCGGCGCCTCGCTGCCTACCTGCTGAAGGGATCTCGTCGCCAGCGCCGACACCGCCGCCATCTTGCCCGTGTCCTCTAGCCGCCGCCTAATGACAACACCGGTGCTGCAAACGCCGGCAGGTCCCGCCTCCCCGCCGGCGAGACCAATGGCAGGACAGGAATGCTGCGTGCTCCGCCCCGCCCTGGCCGCGGAGGCGCGCGGGGCCGCCCGCGCGGGGGCAGGCGGCCGTCCCTGGGGTCCGCCGTGGGCGGCAGCTGGCGCGTGTGCTGCACGTCCGTGGCACGCCCTAACGGCTGGCGCTGGGCGCTCGGGGACTAGAAGGCGGTCTGTGAGGAGGGCGATCGCGCGGGGCTGGGGGACCCCCGCTTGCGCGCTGACATTCTCTGGGCACGAGTGGCGCTTGCACGCACGCGAGCGAGGGGGACGTGCCGCTGCCTGAGTGAGTTTCGTCTCCGCGCGACGGAGCGGTCTCCTGGTTCCTTGGAGTGCAGACAGCTTCCATGGGAGCACTAAGCGCCTCCTGTGTGCCAGGTATCGTGAGATGTGCCTTATAGTTCAAGTTTCTGAGTGTCCCCCACAGGTAATTGGCGAAAATATTTCCGTTTTGGAGATGAGTAAACGGCAGCAGAGACTGGTGAAATAAGCCCGGATTTGAGTGATTTGATTTGGTATTTACTCACTGTGTTCTCTCTCTCTCTCTCTCTCTCTCTCTCTCTCTCTCTCTCTCTCTCTCTCTCTTCCTTTTTCTTTCTCTCTGTCTTTTTAAGACAGCCTCGCCCTGTAATCCAAGCAAGAGCTCTAACCGCCGAGCAATGCCTCTAGCCTTACTGTTTTTTAAAACATAAGTTGGGATTCTGCTTAGGAGATGTTACAATGACCTGCATTTAGAGAAATCTTTATGGTAGAGCGCCAAACCCCTGACCCTATGTAGGAACAGCCTCTAAAAGCTCATTTGGCTCAGTTTGACCTTTGGAAGGCCCGGCAGGACCATTTGGGTACTCAGTTGTCACCTGTCCCCAAGACGTTCTGAGCATGCTGCTGTCTGAGGCAGGGGTTAGTGGGCTGTAGAGAGATTGGGTGATCTAAGGGCCCTGGGGAGCCAGCACAGTAGGGGATTTGCTACTTGGTCAGCAGCAATCAGTCTGGCTGCTGAGTGATGTTGGGATGTGGGATGGTGAAAGCTGGAACAGCCTGAGCAGGTAATGCAAGCCTGTAATCCCATCACTCAGGGAGGCTGAAGTAGGAGGACTGCAAGTTTCAGCCCAACCTAGGCAATTTAGTGATCTAGTGAGACACTGTATCAGAATCAAAAACACTAAAAAATGGGCTGGGGATGCAGTTTGGTGTGAGGACCCTGGGCTCAATCACACACACACACACACACAAACACACACACACACACACAAACACACACACATAGAGAGAGAGAGAGAGAGAGAGAGAGAGAGAGAGAGAGAGAGAGAGAACAACTGCAATAGGAGGCAATTTCACAGTGGGAAAGGGGACAGGACTGAGATGTTTGGAGCTGGAATGATCTGGGATTATTGTGAGGTTGTTTCTTGGATGGGGCAGGGGAGGGTACTGGGCTGATTAGGTGAAGATTTGACAAGGCGAGGATATAAATCCATTCTAATGGGGCAGAGTATAGATGACACACCCAAGTTTGATATAGGAGCCTGTAACACAAAGGCTAGGCTAGACATAGAAGTCTGGGAACAGCTGCGTAAAGGTGGTCACTGTCACCTCTGTCAGGGCCTCTGTCTCATCATCTGTACGATGAGAGGTCTCTGAAGTTTGGAACCAATATCTTTGGAGTCTCCGTCTGTCACCCTGTCCCATTAGCCTCGTCTAGACATTGGTAACACATTCCATTGCTCTGCATGCTTCCATGGTTTCTAGGACCTTCAGTTCCTGCCAGGTAGGCCAGGAATACCCTGCACCTCCCAGACAGCCACAGAATCCCTGGGAAACTCCTGAACTGGACGTGTCAGTCCCCAGGGCTTCCTGCTCAGAATGAGCATGTGAGTTGGTTCTTTCTCTCTCCCCCCACTACTCGGCACTGGAAGATCTTAGAATCAGTATTACAAAGCCAAAGGAGACATTCAGATAAGGGAACAATGACCTGGAGAAGCTAGAATCTTGCTGGTGTCTAAAAGGGAGTATTCTTGGGCACTAGATACACAGGTCACAGGAAAAGGAATACTGGGTGTTTGCAGATGGTCTGGCCATCTCAGGAAAACAGCAAAATTCGCAGGGCTCAGTGGAGAAGTTTCTTTTGAAATAATGGCTGTGGACAGTTTAGACAAGTTAGGTACATTTCTTTGTATATGTGCGGTCCTTTCAAACTAGCCAGTTTGTAGACTGGGCACAATTTTCTGTTTAAAAGACACAGCTGGGAGTGATGATTTATGCCTTTAATCCCACCACTCTGAAAGACTGAAATAAGAGAAACTCAAGTTTGAGGCCAGCCTGGAATGTGAGACCCTGTCTCAAAATAAATAAGTAAATAAAAGACACATACCAGAAAAGTAAAAGACATGAGAATGCCAAATTCTAAGCCCATAATCTCAAAATCTGTCTACCTTCATATTTAAATCTAGTTACTTTTTATGATTTGGATCTAGAATGTCCTCCAAAAGCCTCATGTCTTTGAACAGTTTGGAATACTTATGGAGCCATGTGCTGTTAAGAGAAGGGCCCTGGGTGGAAGGGGCAGAACACAGATAGACCCAGAAGGGCAGATGACTGGGACATGACCTGGAATGGTAGCTCTGCCCTTCCTACTTTACTTGGCTTCCTGTCTGCCATGAGGGAAACAGGTTTCCTTCAGCTACGTCTCTGCAATGTTCTTCTACCATTGCCAGCTGCCCATGTAAGGACTGTGACCTTGTGAAACTGAGCTGAAATAAATCTTTCTGGAATTGTGAATGTTGGGTATTTTGTCTCATCAACGAGAAAGTAACTAAGACATTCTTCATGCTAGATATTCCTGAAAGGGACTAAGGAATATAGATTGGCTGTGTAGGTCATTCAAGATTAAATCTTTGAAGATTTACAGTGAACATTTGTCCTCAAGTCACTTTGAGTTCTCTGTCAGTTCTCAGAAAATTCTTTATCCAAGAGTTTTTGTCTGTGGTGTGTGTCTGTGTGTGTGTGTGTGCGTGTTTGTGTGCATGCGCACACACACACTGCAGATCCAACCCACAATATCATGCTCTATCTATATCCCCAGCCCTACCAGTGTTTTGTTTTATCATTGCAAACAAGTTTACTAACAAGGGCTTTTTATTCATCCCCCTATTTAAATATTAGTATAATGTAAACACAGTGAAATGCACATTTCCACCACCCAGACAGTTTGTTGTAGTCTCCCTATAAGTCCTTCCTCATGTAACACCCTATAGGCAACCACAGGTCTAATTTTCAACACTCTGTAGTTTGCCTCTTTGAAACCTTGAAATAAATGAATCACACACAGTGTGTGGCTCCTGGCTTAGCAAAAGGTTTTTTTTTTTTTTTTTTTACTGGTAGAGTATTGAACCCAGATTCTTATGCATGCCAGGCAAATGCTTAGGTATATCTGTAGTTTGTGCACCTTTCTTTAATTAATTGATGTGCAGCACTGGAGATCAAACCCATAACCTTGTTCGTCCAAAGAATATGCCCTATCACTAGGTTATAACCTGTTAAAAAATTAACTTTTGTTTTGAGACTGGGCCTTGCTATCTCTTGTTTTAGCCTCTGAGTAGCTGGAATTATAGGCATATGGCACTGTGTCCTGCATAGTTTTATTTTGAAAATTTTAAAATTTATAAGAAGTTGCAAAAATAGTGTAGAGTTTCTGTGTATCTTTGGCCCAGCTTGCCCAATGATATCTTCAATAGCCGGAGTGTGTTGTCAAAACCCAGGAACTGGGGCTGAAGGAATGGCTCAGTGGTTAAAGCCTTTGCCTATGAAGCACTTAGATAATTGCCTGAGTTGATTCCCCAGCACCACGTAAGCTGGGAGTAGTGGCGGATGCCTGTCATCCCAGCACTTGGGAAGCTGAGACAGAAGGATTGCTGTGAATCTAAGGCCAGTGTGGGCTCCATAGTGAATTCAATACCAGCCTGGTCTATAAAGTGAGACCCTGTCTCAAAAAAAATACCCCAAGAACTGACTTTGGTATATTATATTATCATAAAGACTATATTCAGATTTCACCACTTTTTTTTTTTTGGTAGTAAGAATTGGACTCAGAGCTTTGCACATGCAAGGCAAGCACTCTCTTAATAAGTACGTCTCAAGCCCTTTCTGTTATTTATTCATTTATTTAGAAACAGGGTCTTGCTCTTCTGTAGCCCAGGCTGGTCCTGGACTCACAGCAATCCTCTTGTCTCAACCTCCTGAGTGCTGAGATTACAGGCTTGTGCCACCATGCCTGGCTTATGTGGTGCTGGGGAATCAAACTCGGGTACTTAGTGCTTGATGTAGCACTTGCTAGACAAAAGCTTTAACCGCTGAGCCATTCTTCCAGCCCATCTGTTTCTTATTCTGATACAGGGTCTTGCCTAGGCTAGCCTTGAATATGTGATATTCCTGCCTCGGTCTCCAAGTAGCTAGAATTACAATTGTGTGCCACTGTAGCCAACTACTTTCACCAGTTTTTATATATGTTTGTATGTGTGTGTTTCTTACTCATCAGGTCAAGACCCTGAGTTCGATTCCCCAGTACCACATAAACCAGGTGTGGTGGCACGAGCCTATAATCCCAGCACTGTGGAGGCTGAGGCAGGAGGATTGCTGTGACTCCAAGGCTAGCCTGCACTACATAGTCCGTGAGCAGAGCAAGACTGTTTCAAAAAAAAAAAAAGAAAAAGAAAAAGAAAAAAGAAAAGAAAAGAAAAGACCCAATGTGTAAATTCTAACTATGGAGTTTTATCTCATATAAAAATCTGTGTATCCACCACCTCAATCAGAATACAGAGGGACTGGAGGAATAGCACAGAGGTTAGAGCCCTTGCCTAGCAAGAGGAAGGAGCTGAGTTCAATTCCCTGGCACCACATAAACTGGGTGTGGTGGTGCATGCTTGTAATCCCACCACTTGGGAGGCAGAAGGATTGCTGTGAGTTCAGGACCTGCTTGGACTGCAGAGGGAGACCCTCTCTCTCTCTCTCTCTCTCTCTCTCTCTCTCTCTCTCTCACACACACACACACACACACACACACACACACACACACACACCCAATCAGAAACCAGAATTGTTCCATCAGCATGAAGAAACTCCCTCTCATTACCTCATAATCACATTATCCCTGATTCTGGGCAGTCGCTGATATGTTCTCAGTCACTGGATTTGCTATTTCAAACATTCAAGCATCACATAGGCTAGTGAGGTACTACAGAGGTAAAATACATGCTTAGCATGTGCAAGGCCTGGGTTTAATCTCCAGTAGCACACACAGAAAAGAATGTTACATAGAGGGACATTATGTGTAACTCTCTGAAACTGGCCTTTGTCATCAGCCTAATGACCTTGAGATCAATTTAAATTGTGTGTTCTTGCTCTTTCCTTTTTTCTTATAGAATAGTTTTATGGTTGAAGAAGTTCAAGCTTCATAATGAAATTTAATTTTTCAAATTTTCTGATGAGAATCATGTTTTGGTATTGTCTTAAGAACTCTTTCCAACACTAGCTTGCATAGGTTTTTTTTTTTCTTTTTTCTTTTTTCTTTTTTTTTCTTTTCTTTATTTCTGAGTTGGCATTTCACTTTGTAGTCCAGGCTGGTCATCCTGACCCCTCCAGTATGTAGAAATACAATTGATGTTCATGTATTAACAATATGTCCTATAACCTTTCTGAACACATTTCTGATTCCTGGAGCTTTTCTGCAGATTCCTTGAGATTATCTGCATACGTAGTTATTGTGTCTGTGAAAGACAGTTTCGTTTCTTCTTTTGTAATGTGTACCTCCTGCCATATTGCTGCCCTTCTGGTAAGTATTGAATAGGAGCAATTGGAGGGTCATCCTTACCTTGTTCCCCACCACGAAGGGAGACATTCTGCTTTTCCCTGTTAAATGTGATGGTTGTTTAATTTAATTTATTTATTTATTGCTTTAAACAATTTTTAAGTAGGAAGTTTCAAAGACAACTTTCTGATCCTTAGGAATTGTCATCTCATATCTCTCAGCAAGGAAAATACTGACCCTCAACAGTAATACATGACATACCCAACTGAGCACACTACAAATCTCTGGGGCCAGGGCACCATTTTTGTACTCAAGAACATCTTCTATAATTCAGAGGCTTTTTTTCCCCCCCATATAATTCAGGACTGGGTACTTGACCCAGGGCCTGGAGCACCTTAGCTACTATTGAGGTGGTGAACCACAAGGACTTATTCCCAGCTTATGCCATGAATTCTTAAGGAGCAGGATCTAGCAGCTGTGGCTCCTTTCCATTGGTTCTCACAAAGTGCGCTTCTCTGGGTGCGACAGGTTGGCACTTCAGCTGAGTCCAGGTCCCTTCTCTTTGGCTTCCTTCTTTTTCTGACTTTTTTCTTGCACCTGTTTCAATAGGCTGCCTTGTCTCTTAGCATCGTTAATATGCTCAATATGTACATTCATTCTCTTGTCCAAAATCTTGCCCCGAACTTGCTTGTTTGCAGCCATGCCAGCAGCATGCTGGGTGACACTGTAGACTCCTCCAGTTGTGCCATGGTGACCCTTGTGTGGTGTTCCTTTTTGAACAGTCCCCATTCCCCTGATGTCGACAGTATCACCCTTCTTGTAGATTCACATGTGTGTGGCCAAAGGAATAGCTCCACGTTCTCTAAAAGGCCGAGTGATCGAGTGTCAGGCTCCTCTCCTCTTCCCCTTTGTGGTCGTCATTTTGGGAAATCACTGGAAGATGGCAGTTCGGCTGAAAGGTTGTTTATTTATTTTTGTAGATACCCTTATTCAAGATAGAGAAGTTCTATATGTTCCTGGTTTGCTCATTCTTTCTTTAAAATCATGAGTGGCTGTTGAATTAATTTTATCAATTTTTTTTGTGCACCAAGTTATTTGATTATGTGATTATTTTTCTTTAGTAGGCTGGCATAGATTACATTGATTTTCAAATATGGATACCTTGTGGAAATCTTTTTGTTTTTGAGTCAGGGTCTTGCTCTATAGTCTAGTCCTAAACTCAATATGTAGCCCAGGCTGACCTTGAGCTCACAGCAATTCTCCCATCTCAGCCTCCAAAATGTTAGGATTAGAGGTGTACCATCACTATGCTCGGTTTACATGGTGCTGGGGAATCAAACCTGCAGCCTTGCGCTTGCTAGGCATGTGCTTTCACGACTGAGCTACGCCTCCAGCCTCTGTTTAATCATTATAAACTGTACCAAGTCATGGGGAGATGCGTACTGAGTTTAGTAGCTTTTCTCTTCTTTTTCTTACTCTGGCTGGATAATGATAGAAAGCATTTGCAGTGCTGTTTGGCTCTGCCCTGCTGCGCCCTTCCCACTGGTCAGCTGGGCACCTGGGCAGAGGGATGCCTTACAGCTCAGTTCACAAAGCCTGTGGTAGAGTTTGGAGTGAGATCATGTTTGCGAGTTCTGGGTGAACCCAAAAATTCATATACAACTTTCTGGGATATCTCTCTTGGTCTCTTACCACGCTTTTTCTTGTAATTTCTGGTCACACTGACAGCTACTTAGTCCTTTAGGAGGCAAGGAGCAGCTGTATAAAGACCCTGAAAAGCAAGTGGTAGCAGGTGGCTAGAAACCAGGATTCACAGTTTTACCATAATTGTGGGTAGCTGACAATTTTTTTCTGTCAATTTTGCTCAATCTGACTCAAAAGCAGCTGCTCACAGCTCAGCAGCACATACCAGGTACAAACAGACCATTTCTGGCCCAAGGAGTATGTGTGTGGGTTTGGAGGTTGTGGGAAGAGTGTCTTATTTTGTGTTTTCTGCTTTCCTCCCCTGGCCCAGCCTGCAGGGAGAACCTTGGTGTTGCTGGCAACAGCAGGTGAGTGGGCGCTTAAAACTGAGGAGGGATACTTGTCTCTAACCAGAGAAGCTATGGTTCCAAGATTGTAGAAGGAACCCAATTGCCTTTCTCTCTCAGTCCTCCCTTGGTTCCAGATGCACACACTGTGCACCAGGACAGGGAAACTAGATGCTGAATTGCACCTCTCCAAAGTCCATGTTGGTCTGAGGACAAATTCCCTGTGATTGATATCACTAAATTCATATAGTGAGAGGCAGGGAATGTGTTTATCTTCTTTGGAATCAGAACACTGCACTTCAGCTCGGATATTAGCTTTTTTCCCGGATATTAGCTTTTTAAGATACACATATTGCCCCGTACTTTTTTATTAGAACCATAGCTTGGAGGTCTTTCATATCAGTGCCAGTAAATTTCCCTCATTCATGCTTCCCTGTAGGAACAGGAGCCCTTGAGCAGGGCAGTCCCCACAGGGCGGCTCTCGGGCGTTGAAGAAGGCACGTGGGGCTTTTAGGGACCTGTGCCCACTGGTGCCTAGGCTGGCAGCCACAGAACCAGGCTAGCCAGAAAGCAGGACCCTTGGAGGGGGGCAGGTAATTCCCCTTATTCTCTCTCTTTGACGACTGGAGAAAGTCTGGGTTGTGCATGATTGGCTGGAAGACCTGAGGCCCCCCTCCTCATGGGTGTGGCTAACAGTGACGGGCGGCCCCTGCTTAGGTAAAGGACCTTCAGAACAAATGTAACACAGTGTAATACAGTATGTGGTAAAGCAAATAGGTCTCCAAATATGTCTGTCTGTATCTCACAACGTACACCCTGTTTCTTGTGTTTAATATTAGGCATACTTACATTGCTGTGGTTTCACGCTCCCTCCCCTCAATGATCTTTATATGTTGGAAACTTAGTTTCTCCATGCTGCAGTGCGAGCAAGTGGGGCCTACTACAGTATTCGGGTCATGGGCATGGAGCCCTCACGAATGGATTAATGCCGTCTCTACTGGGACTAGATTATTTACCTTTTGAGAATAGGTTGTGATGAAGTAAATTGGTCGGGACTGGAGGAATGGCACAGCAGTTAAAGAGCTTGCCTTGCAAGCTTAAGGCCCTGAGCTCGATTCCCCAGCACCACATAAAGCTGAACATGCTGCTGCGTGCCTGCAATCTGGAGGCTGAGGCAGGCAGATTGTCCTGAGTCCAAGGCCGGCCTGGGCTACAGAGTGAGACAATGACTCAAAAAAAAAAAAAAAAAAAAAAAAAACCAGGAGAAAAGAAAAAATTCTGTTTGTCTGTCATGTTCTCTCTCTCCAGCATGCACCTGCTCTTTTTCAGTTTCCTGTGTGAGTTCCTGTGCGATGCTCTTACCAGGTTGCAAGTCAACACCAGTGCCAGGCTCTTGGACTTCTCAGCTTCCAGAAGCAGGAGAACTGTGTTCTTCATAAGTCTCCAAGTCTAAGGTGGTCTGTCATAGATGTGGTAAGAAATACATATTTAGTCTTTGACCCCAGTACCTGGCACGGAGCTCCTAATCATTTGGGATAGGTAGACGGATAAACAGACAGGATGTGGCTCTCCCCATTCATAGGTTCTGTGTTCAGAAGTCAATTTCAGATAAAAAAACTTCAAAAATGAAATTGTGTTCATGATGAATATAGTGCACAAACATTTTTCCTGTCCTGATTCCCTCAACAATACAATATAACAACTATTTACAGTGTCTACTTATATTAGGTATTAAATAACTTAAAAATGTTTAAAGTGTAGAAGAAGATATGCATAGGTTTTGGGCAAACACCGTGTCATTTTATGTAAGTGACTTGAGCACCCATGGATTTTGGCACCCATGAGGGGTCTGGAGCCAGTCTCCTGCAGCTGCTGAGGGACTACTGTACTGTGGTATTGTGATTTGTAATAAGAAACACCTGTTTTGGCCTTTGCCCTGTTCCTGGTCCTGTCACCAAGATCCTAATTCTTTGAAATGTCCTGAGTGGAAGAAGTGTCTTTTGCTTAAGAAGGTGACTCTTGGTGGGTTCTTGAATGGGACTAGTCATCGAAATGACCAAAAAGTCATGATTAGAAATTCAGACCTTTCAGTGCCCCCTTCCAGTCCCGCCTCTGGGAAGGAGAAGGAACTGGAAATTAAGAGTCCGTAGGCCTGCGTGAGGAAGCCTGTGCTGTGCTGTGCACTTTGGAGGTCTTCCAGGCTGTGGTGTGCCAGAAGGGGCTGGGGGAGCGGGCCCCTGGTGTGGGGTGGGCTCTGAGACCATCTCCTTCCCTTGCCCTCCATGCCTCTTGCTCTGGCTAGCTATCTGTGTTGTTTAGAATATAAACAAGTAGATATAAATATTTTCCTGAGGTCTGTGGGCCATATTAACAGACCAAGCAGGGGACCACAGAAATTCCACTGTGACTACTCAGCAGCTCAGTGACAACTGGGCCTTGCCATTGGAGTGCACAGTGAGGGTCGTCCTGTGAGACGTAGTCCTTAGCCTACTAGTGTCAGAATGGAGTTGGATTGAAGGATGCGCTGTTGGCTGCTGGGAAACTGTTTTGTGGGGATGCTAGGGTGAAGGATTCTGGGTGGGTGTGTGCATAGAGGGGAAGCGGTTGGTCCATGCCACTTCACATCTGCATATATTTGGTAAGTTATATAGACAATAGAGTATACATGTATGTAATGTGTGTGTTATGTGTGCTGAATGTATGTATGTACATGTGTGTTTATATGTGAAAAGGCACTTATAGCAGAGAATCTTTTTTTACCATTATGTAACACATATATTACATGTTAAATACTATGTGTAGTATGTTCTGTTAGTATATTGCTATAATTTGTATCTGGAATGTCCCCAAAGTCCCTGTGTGTAAAAAGGGTTGGTCCCCAACCAGTGAAGCTATTGGAAGGCGGAAATTTTTTTTCTGGACTGAAAACTGAACCCAGTCCTTTTCATTTTTTTATTTTGAGACAGATTCTTGCCAGGTCACTGAGTTGCCTGGGATTGAACTTTTTCCTCCCATTTTTATTATGTTATATGTTTCATATAGTATAGTTATATATTATAATAATGTATATTTTATATATAATATAATATGTATAATATATATGCAATACACAGTGTATCCAGTACCCAGTGGTTACATTAAGCTTGAGAATTTTGTGTATATATGTATTAGGTCAATTTCACATTCCCTTCCCCTACCCGCATTTCACCCTCCTATCCCTACCTTATCCCTCCTGACTCTCAACATTTTGCTCATTTGACTCTTATTTATTGGGGTTTGCATTTTGAGTTTCTCATATTAGAAAAACCATGTGATGTTTGACCTTTCAAGTCTCACTTCACTAGGCATGATGATCTCAAATTGTATGCATTTACCTGTAAATGCCTCAAACCCATCTATCTTTATGGCAGAGTAGTACTCTGTTGTGTACAGATATCACATTTTTTGTATCTGTTGACCTATTGATGGATATTTCAGCATCTTCCACATATGAATTATTTTTAATTGTGCTGCTATACATGTGTCTTTGTAATATGTTGTTTTTTGACTGTTTTGGAAAGATATCCAGAAGAGGTATTACTGGGTCAAATGGAATATGTATTTTCAGTTTTTGAGGGATCTCCATACTGCTTTCTATAGTGACTGTGTCAGTTTACAGTCCCACCAGTAAAGTAAAAAGGTCCTATTTCCCCCTACAACCTCGCCAGCCTCTGTCGCCATTTGAGTTCTTAATATATGCCGTTCTTACTCTGGGGTAAGGTAGTATCTCAACATTGTTTTGATTTGCATTTCTGTAATGCCTACCTTGAACTTTTTTTGTGTGTGTGTATTTGCTGGCTATTTGTACTTCTTCATCTGAGAACTATACATGCATTTCAGTTGGCTAGGCTTGAACTTATAATACTCCTTGCCTCAGCCTTCCAGAGTACTGAAATTATAGTATCTGATTTAAAAGGTGAGGCCTAGTGGGAGATCTTCCAGTCCCTGAGAATGTGCCCTTGAAGAGGATTTAGGGGCCCAGGCATTTCCTCTTTCTCTTGCTTTCTGACCATGAGATAAGCAGCTTTATTTCCTTGTGCACTTTCCCTATGATGTGCTACATTGTCATAGGCCCAAAAGCAGCCGGGCCAACCCACCGTGCACTGACATCTCCAAATGTGAGCCAAAATGAGCCTTTTCTCTTTATATGTTGCTTATCTCAGATATTTATTATAATAGTGAAAACCTAACACATTTATATGTATTATATGTATACATTTATATTATAAATTATGTTGTTACATGTATGTTTAGAGAGCTACATACATTTCTATGTGGTTTTTAACTACATATTGAATTATATTTTGTATTTCTATTACATTTCCTGGTATCAGAAAACACCCAAACTTAGTACAAGACAGTCTGCCGAAAAAGGTAGTATTCATAGGCACTAGACAATTTTCTTGGGGTAGGCTGAGACTGGCTAAGTGTCGCAGCCACTCTGGCCTCTTCCCACCCCACTGGCTAGTGTCTAGCTGTTTTCTGAAGGCTCTTGTCACTCTCCTGCCAGGAGCCTTCCAGAAGTTGAAATGTGGAAAAGGGGAAAAAGGGCTGCATTAGGAAAAGGCACCTTGTGACTTGGCAGACTCTGAGCCAGTGAACTGTTGGGACCCTTTTGGCTTCGGCTGTGTGGCCTGCCTCAAGTCAGAACAGGCGGGACGAAAGAGCTCTGAGCTGACTTTGGGACCTAAAGATAATGGAAGGGAAATCTGGCAATGGTGGCAGTGTTAGCGCATGTGTTGAGCAGTGTCTTAGTCATTTTCTCATTGGAGGAAAGCTGTTCACAGCATGTCAGACAGGAAGCCATATAAGAGGAAGGGCTGAGCTAGCATGTAGTCTTCTGGGTCCTGGCCTAGAAATCTGTCCCTTCCAGGTCCTGTCCTAGTCAGGAACAGTGTTCTGCACCTTCATACCAGGCCCCACCTCTTAACAGCACGTGGTTCTATAAGTATTCCAGTGTCCAAATACCTGAGACTTTTGGGGGACATTCCAGATCCAAGCCATAGCAAGCAGGCTGTCTGTGCTTGGCTCTGTGCCAGTGGTTTTACGTAAATCTCATTTAACTCAACCTTCTCTCACATCTTCTCTGAGAGGTAGTTATTGTTGTTACTATCAATGTATCTGCTTACATAGACAATGCATACAATACACAGTTGAAAGGGTGAAAAGGCTTTAAATATGAATCTGAATCAAATAATTTAGGCAAACTAAGAGCAGACGGTGGGCTGGAGGAATAGCTCAGTGGTTAAAGCACTTGCCTAGCAAATGCTAAGTACCAGAGTTCGATTCCCCAGCACCATGCATGGTCTGTAATCCTAGCACTCAGGAGGCTGAGTCAGGAGGATTGCCATGAGCTCGAGGCCAGTCTGAGCTACATAGTGAGCTCAGAACCAGCTTGGACTACAGAAAGAGACTCCGTCTAAAAAAAAAAAAAAAAGAGCAAATGGTGACAGTTGGGAAACCCAGTTAGTAAACATGAGGTGTGATAGAAATACATGATGAATGTTTAAAATAAACATTTTGCTATAGTAAAAGAAACATCATTACCCCCTCACCTTGAGTACACCTCGCCCATTATTCTTGCCACTTTCTGAAGCAGTTCTACAAGTCTTCTTTTGTGAGAATCTTTTTGAGTTGTGATTTAAAAAATAAAAAACTGGATCTGTCACTGTGGGACTTCTGGCTCTTCCTCAAAGTCAAAATGACCATGAAAGGTAGATGTTTTCAGGCAATTCAGGCATCTGGGCAGCCACGACAGCAAAACTAAAGACTCTCACGAAGGCCAGAACTGCTTCAGGAAAGTGGCGAGGAGGACGGGTGTGCTCAGAGTGAGGGGAGGGCTGTGAGGGACATTGGTGGCAGAAGTCTTTTACTGTAGTAACTTTTTTACAATTGAAATATTCACCATCTTTTAAAAATCACATCTCATATGTGAGAATTCATTGCACTATGCTCACAACTTTTTTGTTTGAAAGATTTTCACAGTAACAGTTGGAGGAGAGAAAGTAGGCTGAAAGTAGGCTTCCCTCCCATCCTTTCCTCCTTTAAAATTCTTCCTCTCCCAGGCGGGAGAGGAAGGCATTCATACTGGTTCCTTGCTCATCCTTCAAGAGTGCACACGTGCACACCTGTACATACACAGGTCCTTTGCTATTTCTTGTGCCTCACTGATGAGAGAACTTGTATTTTCTTTTTCTTTCTTTCCTTTTTTTGAGACAGGGTCTCGCTCAGTAGCCCAGGCAGGTCCTGAACTCACCATGGAGCCCAGGCTGGCCTTGGACTCACAACATTCCTTCTGTTTCAGCCTCCCGAGTGCTGGGATTAGAGGCATGCACCTCCATACCTGGCTTATGTGGTGCTGGGAAATCAAACTCAGATACCTAGTGCTTACCTGGCAAGCAGCTTTAGCCACTGAGCCATTCCTCCAGCCCAAGAATTTGTATTTTTAAAAACACTTTCTCAATGGGTTTTTATTATTAAGTTATGATTTAGAGTCCAGATCTGTGCCCAGATCCTCCTTCACCGCTCTGAGAAGAAGGAGGGGGCAAGTGTGGTGGAGCCGGTTCAGATATTCCCAGGAAAGACGCCTTCTGCTTGGTGGTCACCCCTGATTGGGACCTAGGATATGTAACAAGAGTGTCTTGCACATAGCCTTGCCCATGGAGGCATCACCCACTTTTATAGTTATTGCTTTCTCGCAGTGCTAGAAGTCCTGTGGTCCTGGTCTGGTTGTGGTTAGAGAAGCAGCTGTAAGGGCAGCACAGTCTTGTAGTTCTTGTTTTTGGTCATGATGTTTTTGCCCTACTGTTGATTCCTGTAGGCATCCCGGAAGCAATGCACAGATCAATGTTGAATTTCATTTTTTGGAAGCTTTTGAAGTATAGTTTGGAAAAAAACACTGAGGCGAGTGCCAGCATGTTCTTTCTCAGGTGAAGGTGACTACAGGTTGAATATCTTACCTGGAATGCTTAAGCCAAGAAATGTTTTAAATTATGAGGTTTTCTTAGATTTTTTTTCAAGTAGTAATGTAGGTGGTTTGTTTTGAAAACAAACACAGAGGGATAGAAGCTTCTACTAAATATAAGGGGTCCTGAAGTTGGTTGCCATGGAATATTTGCATATGCATAATGAGCTATCTTGGGGATGAGACCCAAGTCCAAACCAGAAGTTCTGTTTCCTCTGCATGTATAGTCAGAATACTTTTATGCAGTATTTTTAGTGTATTCATGTTTTGACTGTAACCTGTCACATGGAAACAGGTGTGGAATTTTTCATTACTCTGCTCAAAACATTTTGGATTTTGGAGCATTTGGAATTTTTGAAATAGGGATATTGTGCTGTGTGCTGTTGCCCAGGATCAGCCATAGAAGTCTCTCTTTTGGTTTGACAGTAGCCCCCTAGGGGAAGCTGCTGAAACCTCTGTCAAGGCTGCTTCCATGTGACTCGAGATACGTGACCTTCTGAAGTTGTTAAAACTTATGTTCTCTGGTCTTTGCCACATTTTTTGTGGGCTGCAAAACACATACAGGGCCCACATTTTGGCTTTGCAGCTACAAAGGCTGAAAGAGGAAAAGGTTGCCCGGGAAGCTTTGCCCACACACAGTACCATGAACTTTAGAAGGTAAATAAAATCTCCCATTTCCAGACACCTCCCAGTATCCCAGAGATTTTGATGCTGATTATCTGAGGAGATTTAAATTTTTTTCACTAAGGGAAAGTAGTTTTGATACATTAGCACTGATTTTTAATTTTTAAAAATTATTTGCATATCACATTGCTTTTTCCTTCCCACCTCTCAAGCCACCACCAGGCCCTATTACCCTTGCCACAAAGTCTATCCTCTTATTTTTCTTTATCTCTCTTTTACTATTTTTGTGGTTTGGTTTTTCTCACGTCAGAGAGACCGACCATATGATAGTTAATCTTTTGATTAGCACTGATTTTTTAAAATCACTACAGTTGGAAGATAGCTCTGTGAATCAATAATAATATCAGTGTTTTTCTATGTGTAGTTGGTATATTTGGTGAAACATTACTTTGCTACAGTATCTCTATATCTATATAGTAATAAACTGTATTAATATAGCGAATGTAGTCTTTTTAAACCTTTATATCAGCAACAATATACAAAGACTTGTTTGGCCAACTAAAAAGTGTTTTATTAGTGCTGAATGCAAGCAGTAACTTGAGATAGACAAATGTCTTGACATTTAGGATGTGCATTTAAATATTTTCAGAATGTTGTGACTCTTAAAAATGTATACCATAAATTAGCAATATATCAGAGCTGATAAGAAGGTCATATTTGGAGCTGGAGGAATAGCATAGAGGTTAGAGAGCTTACCTAGCAAGCTCAAGGCCCTGAGTTCAATTCTCTAATACCCCGTAAGCCAGGCATGGTGGCACATGCCTTTAATTCCAGCACTCAGGTTAGGCAGAAAGAATGCCATGATACGAAGCCAGTTTGGTCTATACAGTGAGTTCAGGAGCAGCCTGGACTACAGAGCAACCCTGTCTCAAAAAAAAAAAAAAAAAAAAAGGAGGTGGGGAGGACAGTAAGAATGACTCAGTGGTTAAAAAGCACTAAGTACCCGAGTTTGGTTCCCCAGCACACATAAGCTGGGCGTGGTGGCACACTCCTGTAATCCCAGCACTCAGCAGGCTGAAGCAGGAGGATTGCAATAAGTCCAAGACCAGCCTGGCCTCCGTAATAAGTTCAGGACCAGCCTGGGCTACAGAGCAAGACCCCGTCTCAAAAAAACAAAAAACAAAAACCAAACAAAGAAAACCAAAACCAACCCCCCCCCCCAAAAAAAATCAGTCAATTTTGCTACTTCAGGGAATTTTTACCACAAACAGTCATAGAAACAGTGGATGAAATGATTTATGTATAAAATAATTCATGGCAGCTATTTATAATGAAATTATAATAGACAAATGGAAATAACCTAAATATTTTTAGATTTGAGTCAGGTGAAAAAACATGGCACACTTATAAAATGGGAGATTTTTTTTTTTTTTTTTTTTTTTTGATGCAGGGTTTTACTCTGTAGCCTAGGCTGGTTCTGAATTCACTATGGGGCCCAGATTGGCCTTGAACTCACAGCAATCCTCCTGTCTCAGCCTCCCAAGCTGGGACTACAGGTGTGTGCCACCATATTTGGCTTTTTTATGTGGTTCTGGGGAATCAAACTCACGGTCTTACACTTGCAAGACAAGCGCTTTAACTGCTGTGCCATTTCTTCAGCCCCTAAAATGAGAGATTGTGAAGATACTGGAAAAGTAAGGAAGCTTTCTATCAATGAAAGGCATATCCTTTCCACTTTACAAGATTTTCTGTAGAATGTCTGTAAAGGGAAATGTAAGAAAACAGACACAACCCCCTACTACTGCTGAAAGAGAGAGAGAGAGAGAGAGAGAGAGAAAGAGAGAGAGAGAGAGAGAGAGAGAGAGAGAGAGATAGGGAGGGAGATCAGACAGTACTTTCAAGAACAGTTTCTTTAAAAAAGCCTTTCTATCTTGAAATAATTATTCACAGAAGTTTGCAAAGAGAGTACAAAGAGGTTCTCTGTGCCCTTTACTTGGTTTCCCACAGCAGCTAAAGCTCATGCAACTATGGTGCCACACCAAGAAACTGAGCCTGGTGCGGGATGTATGTATAGTTCTGTGTTATTTTATCACATAGAAAGTTAGAACTGAGTAATCACCACCAAAATGGTGATATTGAGCATTCTGTTACTCAGAGATCTCTCTCGGGGCACCCCATTGAAGTCACTCTAGACCTGTCCCACATCCAGCTTGCTGGTGGCCACCATAAACTATTTCTCCTTATCTATAATTTTGTCATTTGAGGATATTATATACATGGTATAATACAACATGAGATTTTTTTTCCCCATTTAGCATAATGCCTTTGATATCTGTGCAGGTTGCTGCCTGTATCAGTAGGTTGCTCGATTTTATTGTTGTGTTGTTTCTCATGGAGTGGCTGTGCCACAGCTTAATCATTTGGGTTGTTTCCAGCTTGGAGCTATTACAAATAAAGCTGCTGTGAACTACCATGCACAGATTTTTGTATGAACATAAGTTTTCATTTTTCTGAGATAAATGCCCATGTGTACACTTGCTAGGTTGTAGCACAAATATGTGCTTAGGTTTTATTTTTTTTTTGAGTTAACTGCCAAATTACTTTCCAGAGAATTACATCATTTTATATTTCCAACCGCAGTTTTCTTTTTATCCAGAATGTTACAGACTGAAGTTAGCACAGTGGCACTAGACCAAAGGCATGTGAGAATCTGAGACTCTTAATTTAATTTTCCAGAGAAAATTATCGTATATTAAATGAAAGAAAAAAAAGAAGGTGAAGACGAATGTGCTTGCTGGCTGATGAGGTCCTGTGTGTAACTTCTCAGATTGTCAGCATGATTCTTCCCTCACTATCAAGCTGGCCTTTATTTGGAAGCTGCCGTGAGCAGAACATTCTATGTTGTACAGGCCACCTGGCTGTGGCTCCCCGGGAAGCTCAGGCCCACATTCTGAAAAATAAAGTCATTTGGGAATGTTAGAGAGCCGTTTCACAACCATCCTACTGAGAAATCACTGTGCCCGTACATCCTATTCTCAGCCCCTGAGTTTGCTTGGTAGAATGGGGTTGAAGTGACACTATCCTGGATCAGGAGCATGGGCTTCAGGGCCATGCTGCCCTTAGGTGTTCATGAACAGGCAGCAATTCCTGAGCCTGGATTTTCTTCCCTGTACATTTGAGGTGATAGGTAGCATCAGTATCACCTAACAGGATCACTCAGTCATTATGCAGATAGTTTTAGAGCACCTACTGGGCTGGCTGAAGATATCTTGGAGGACAAAGATGAGGCCTCAGGGAGTGCCACAAAAGAGAAAGTGTTAATATGTTCTGTACACTGCTCCACCCAGAGTGGTATATGGCTGGCCTTTAACAAATGTTTTTGTTATTATAGTCAAACTAAATACATGTTTATGGACTTAATGGTGATGCTGGGGATTGAATCCAGGGTCTCACACATGCTAGGCAAGTGCTTTTCCTGTGAGCCATGTCTGTAGCGTTGGTCTAGTATATTTCTTATCCGTTGTAGTCAGACATTAAATACAATTAATTGTTAGGAGCTGTTCCGGGTTCATCTGTCTCTAAAGTCAGACAAGTGGCCTATCAAGGCCACTCTTCGTGCTTAAAACCTTAGATTAATTTCTAAATTTTGCATCTTAAACATCAGATTCAGGAAGGGCATCTTGCTATAAATGTGTAAGTCTGACAAGAGAGTCTGTTTATAAACTTATTAATTATGAGGCTGGAGAAATAGCACAGCAGTCAGAGTGTTTCCTTAGATTGTGGTTTGGATCTGGAATGTCCCCTAAAAGACTCAGGTATTTGGATGTTATGGATTATCTATGAAACCATGTGTGGTTAAGAGATGGGGGCCTGGTGTGGGGAGCTGGATTATGGTGTGTGGTAGAAGATAGGCATGTGGTAGATTACAGATTACTGGTATGTAGTGGATTAGAGTCTTAACCTGGAAGGGGTGGATCACTGGGACAGGACCTGGAAGGATACATGCTACTTCCTCCCTTCCTTCTGGGGACTTGGCTTCCTGTTTGCATTGCTGTGAGGAGTTGCTTCCACCTCTGCCTCTGCCATGTGATTCCACTGTGTCGGCTGCCCATGAAAGGACTGTGACATTCTGAAACTGTGACCTAAAGTAATTTTTTCTTTCCTTAATTTGTACATGTCAGGTATTTTGTCATAGTAATGAAAAATTAGCTGACACACCCAGCAAGCTCAAGGCCCTGGGTTTGGTTCACCAGCACCACATAAACTGGGTGTGGTAGTGTATACCTATAATCCCAGCACTTGAAGCAGATGAATTGTTGTGAGTTCAAGGCCAGCCTGAGCTCCATAGTGAGTTCAGGACCAGGTACAGGATGAGACTGTGTCTCAAACAAACAAACAAAACACCAAAAACAAAGTTACTTATTAGAAGGTTGTTTGAAGGTTGACATGTTATGCAAAGACTTCCACAACAATAAAGAACAATCGCAATGTTTATAAAAGTCAACAATTTCATAAATAATTAATCAGATATATAAAATTCAGTAGGGGAAAAATCCCGTAGGGAAAATTTAATTTTTAAATTCTTAAAAATGCTTCAAAAGTCTGCAGAGGAAATTCAGTGGTAAAGTATAATTCTTGCTGAGCATGTACAAGACCCTGGGTTGATCTCCAGAACAAGGAAAAAGAAAAAGGCAGCTGAATGAATAGAAGAACACTGAAAAGAGATCTATATTTGAAGCAAACCATTCATTATTCAAGTTGGTCAATAAGAAAACTGGTCAGTAGGTGAACTGGTCATTAGGCTATGAGGATGGGATCAGAATAGTCTGCTATTGGGACGAAACCAGTGTGGTGGTTGTGGGCAGACTAGCCATGTAGCAAAGAAAAAACGCTTTTTCCTCAGCCTTCATAAGTTCTTAGTTGGGGTAAACTGTTGTGACAAAAGACATATTGACAAGAAAAAAGTAGCTTATAAATGTATATATTTCATATATCCTTGGGAGATACTTGGAAATGAGTAGTTTTCAAAGAGGTAGCTTTAAGTTCCAGCTTATACAGCATTTTCAACACACAACAGTGTATTTTTAAAGGAGCAATAAGGCAAAGAAAAAGGACTTTGAGTTTCTAGGAGTGACAACTTGTGGGAAGGCAAATTAGTGGCTGATAAAGGCTAGTTAGTAAGCTTGTTCAGTGAGATTCCCCCAGTGCCATTTTGCCCCACCAGCAACAGTCTAAAATTGCCTTGAGTGGTTTTCCTTTTCTTGGTAGGAAAGGGGGACAGGATACCTTTTGTCTTTGTAGATGTTTCCTGCTTTCAGGCAGTAGAGTGAGGGCAGAGCTCTTCTTCATCTGCTTCTTGTTGGCTACCTTCAGCTTTGCTATCCTATGCCAAAGAGGGGTACTTGGGTGTGTCATCACCTGATCTTCCATAGATACTACTGTAGGTCTTGGTGGGAATGTCCTACTGGTTGAGTATAGGTTCACCCCTGTTGGAAGGAGGTGGTGAAAGAGGATTTGGGCCTCTGATGTCCATAAGGGAAGTTGGCGCCCAGTTCCCCACCAAAAACAACACACCCATGGTTGCTTTTGAATAGTAACTGACAGGTGCTCTTTGCAGTGAAAGCGTAGTACTGAGTCAGTTGACCTGCACTGCAGTCACCAAGCATTGACCACCTAGCAATGTGACTTGGCAAAAGTTCTCCAACTTCTGCCCAGCCCGAGTATACACATAAATGCTGGAGTGGACTCAGATGGTAGGTAGCTGCTGTCCCTGCAAGCATGGCGATTGCCGAGATTTCACTGTCAGAGCTTCTCCCGCGTGTGACCTTTCCAGTGGATTCCAAGACTAGACTGGAGATAAAGAGTACCATTTTTATGCTGGGCAGACTTTACTATAACAAAGGTTAATGTTCTGTCATCTCAAAGATCCATTTCTCCAGGCTCTTGGAATGTAAATGTTAAGGGGATGAGAGCATTACAGTTCAGGTTCTGGTTCCGTGTGAATCACTGGCCTCTCATAGTGCACCCCAGGAGTGCAGGGCCTCCTCTGTGACCTGATTCTTCCTGAATTTGGATTTAAGCTGTCAGTGCTGATTTAAAGAGATTTGCTTTGTTCCATTTGCTTCTGGGAAGGAACTGACATTCCCAGCAGGGTTTGGGGTTAATGGTGAAACCCAAGCTGGTTTCTCCTCCGCACCCTCAGAGTGAGTCAGATGTTTGCACAGAAGGCTGTGATGTCGAATTCACACATTCACAGGCCTTTATGCCTTCACCGCTTTAAACCAGAAAAGGTGTACGGCATAACAGTTTTAATTGCTAAACCCTAGCTGTAAACCCAAATCTCTGGATTTAGTGAGAGTTGGGTGTGAACAGCTGTGAATGGTGGTTGTTTTCTGCCAGGTGGGTTTGTTTGTTCCTTCCCCTGCTGGCTTCCTTGCTTGTGCTGGAGCCCACATCAGCGTCTTCTTGGGCCATTTGCCAGTCTAAATGTTCTCCTGGTGCGGGGCCATGGTTTTGCCTGTCTGGTAAGCTTTATTTCTGCTCCTTGCTTAGATCTGTAGGCTTACTTATTTTTGCAGTGCTGGGGATAGAACCCGAGGCCCTTGCACTGAGCCACATCCCCACATCCTCAGCCCATTTTTTGGTGTTTGGTTTTGAGACAGTCTTGCTAAGTTTCCCATACAGGGTTTGAACTTGTGATCTTCCTGTCTCAGCCTCCCAGAGTGCTGGGATGACAGGCCTGTGCTATCAGGCCTGGCTGTGGGCCTTTCTGTTTACCTCATCTCCTGGGAACAAACAACTCCAGGTGGTCTTGGTTCAGGATCTCAGTCTACACCTCGGCTGAACAAGAAATAAAACTTTGTTATCTTGAGCTCATCTCTTAACTCTCCAGTTGCAGACTTACTCTGGGCACACTTACTTCCCAGCAACACGCACAGCCGAGGTTCCCACAGTCCTGGGAGGACAAGGGAAGGGAATGAGTAGCCACCTCTGGGTCACCAGCCCACAGAGCTAGTCGAGGGATCCATGGCTTCAAGTTCCACTATTGCTTTCCTACCACCCTGAGGCCCTTTCTGAGGTTGCCCCAGCGGCTGATGGCACCACTTTCTGTGGGCTTTCGCATCCTGTACCGTACACTCACAATCTGCTCCTTTGTTGACTGCAGGGAAGGGAGAAAGGAAAAGGATAGAGAAAGCAATGGCAGGAGGAGCCGACGGTGAGGATTAGTGCCCTCCAGCAGATCCAGGCCTGATGCCAGCTCTTCCTCTTACACTAGCTCTGTGTTTCTAGGTAGAGGATCGTGGACATTTACTTTCTCAAAAGGAGTAACAAAATGATAAAAAAGCAACATCCTCTAATATCTAATGAATTAAAATTAAACCTGACACAAAAGGCATTGGGGGGTTGCCAAAATTATTATTTTTATTAGTATTTGCCATGTATAATGATAGCAATCAGCTTAAGAAAGTGGTGCCCATCTCTCTTTTATTTTGCTTGCAAAAGCCTTTTTTTGTTTGTTTGTTTTTGAGACAGGGTCTCACTCTGTAGCGCAGGCTGGTCCTGAACTCACAGCAATCCTCCTGTTTCAGCTTCCTGAGCTCTGGGATTACAGGCGTGCACCACCATCCCTGGCTTATGTGGTACTGGGGAATCAAACTCAGGTACTTAGCACTTGCTGGGCAAGCGCTTTATCGTGTAAGCCATTTTTCCAGCTCCACAAAATCCTTTTAAACTAAGTACTATATTTATTTTCAATCTACAGATTAGCAAACTGAGGTTCAATAAGAAAAGAAACTTGTTTCAAACAGTCACTCAGCAAATGGTGAGAATTAGTATTTGAATCCCATGCTTCTTGACTCTAGAGTCTAAGACCTTAGTTACAAACTCAGTGCTCAGTATTATAAGCTCAGTTAAAAAAAAAATACTGGAGCTATAAACATGCTGGAGTGTTTTAAAATTATTAAAAGCTTTAAAAAGATTAAAGCTTTATTCTATTCTTGTCTCAAAGTTTGTGCTGTAGTCCTGTCCTTTTCTCAGTTACCCCAGCCAGAAGGCCTCTTGTTGACAGACTGACTACATCTCACAGACAACTGTACATTTTCACTTTTGTATTTGAATCAGATGTGGCATTAAAAGTAAGGTGCTGCTGACAGTTTTGTCTTCTATTTTTTAAAAAATAGGAAAAATCCTCTAGTTCTGCTTTAAAACAAAAATACCACCTACTTAGATTCCTTCAGTTTGGCTTTCCAGATAGTCCCCAGCCTGATTCACTTAGGGTGGACTGTTCTGCAGGTTTAGGTATTTATTTATTTATTTATTTAGTTAGTTAGTTAGTTAGTTAGTTTGAGGCAGGGTCTTGCCCTATAGTCTAGGTTAGTCCTGAACCACTGTGGAACCCAGGCTGGCTTTGAACTCAACAGCAATCTTCCTGCCTCAGCCTCTCGTGTGCTGGGATTACAGGCATACACCACTATACTTAGTTTATGTGGTGCTGAGGAATTGAACTCAGGGCCTTGAGCTTGCTAGGCAAGTACTTTAACTGCTGAGCTATTCCTCTAGCCACCCCCCCGCCCCCCACACACACACTGCAGGATTTTGACATGACGGACAGACCTGGAGTTTAGATTTCAGCTCTGAAGCTTGCCATCCTTTGACCCAGGCTGCCCACTTACCTCTCTGAGCTTCTATTTCTTTTCTCAGAAACCAGGATCTATAATAGAACCTACTTTAGGAATATTGGACGTGTCAGTAGGCACTCAGATGTCTAGTTCCATTCTCTTGTTAGCTAAGTCAACTTCATCAGAGTATTTTATCAGAGTGACCTTTAATCACAAGGTCCTTCTGTAAACTTCTGTATAGGATGCCATCCCTTTGGATAGAATTAGGAAGTCAGGTTTAAATACAGTTTAAAATTAACATAGCAATAAGATGTATTCCATTGCAAGGAAGAGAAAATGGTGAACCAAAATGGTGCAACCAATAAGAAAATACATTTTCCATGGGTGTGAGGGTTAATGCAGTGGCTGGCTCAGTGATGGTACCTAAGACTCAGATTGTCCCATCTGTTTTTCTGCTTCCTCTTGAGTAGTGTTACAGTTTGAATCTGGGATGTACCGTAAAAGTCTTATGTGTTTGAATGTTGTGGATTACTTATGGATTCCATGTGGTGTTATAAGGTGGGGCCTGGTCAGGAGGGGTGAATTTTAGGTGTGTAGTGGAGGACAGCCCTGTGGTAGATTATGGATTACGGGTGTGTTGTGGATTAGGGGTGTATAGATTACTGAGGCTTGACCTGGAAGGGGCAGATCACTAAGACCTGACCTGGAAAGATAGGAGCTGGGCCAAAGGGATAGCATCCTTACGGAAAGAGTTTACACAAGGACTTTGTGATTAAAGGTCCCTCCATTTCTTGGGGGAGCCCTATCCCTCATTGCCTACAGCCCCACTATTTCCCATCACAACTGTTAGCTCCCTTAAGTTATGAATGTTGGGTATTTTATCATAGCCGTGAAAAAAGTAACTAAGATAGAAATTGGTACCAAAGACATGGTGTTGTTGCTATGACTTTACTTGACCATGTGGTTTGGAAGCCTTTGGAACTGGTTTGAGGGAGGAGTTTGGAAAGGCTTGAAGATGCTGGCTAGAAAAGCCTTAGAAGGCTGTGAGCCAAGCTTTTTTCCCCATATATACATACGTATATATGTACATATATACGTATGTATATATGTATATATAATATGTGTGTATGTATGTATGTGTATGTATATATAATATGTATGCAATACATAATGTTTACAACGAACTTGAGTGTTTTCTGCACCTATATATCACATCAATGTCACGATCCCTTCCCCTCCCCATTTTTGGCCCTCCCACACCCTCCCCATCCCTTCATTACTCCCATTATCACACCCATTTGGTTCCATAGAATGCCTGTGTTCAGGGTTTCCCAAATCAGAGAAACCATGCGATATTATCTAATCTTCTGCATCTTGCTCACTTCATCACTCAAATCACCACTTATTAGCTCAGTTTTCCACCCCTAGAGTGGGCTGCAGTGGCCATATCTTGATGCCTCTTCTCTGGGTCTAGCAGAGCCCTTTATTGGGACAATTTGCTGAAAGTTCTTTTTTTCTGTATCTTACTGCATCTTTGTTGAGATTCTTTAACATGGCCTCACCCACCAGTCCACATGAGAAAGGAACTATAACAGTGAAACTCATAAGTCTAGTTAATGTGAGAAAGAAAAAGTTAACTTTTATATTCCTTAATTGAGTACTGGAGGGTAAATGTTTATACATTCAAAAAACATGCTACATTTGATGAGCTTAAGTCCATATTGAATTGCTACATTAAATGAACTTAAATCTATATCACATAATGTATACTACACTTAAAGCAATAGAGTGGCATGCTTAGGCATCTCGTATTTTTTTAGCTTTCATAAATTACCCACATTTCACTGAATACTAACATTTTGCCAGATTTGGTTTATCATTTTACCTACCTGTCCATCCCTAACTTCATGCATGAATATAATTATTATATTTTGCAAGCTTATATACTATTAAAGATACTAATTATGGGGGAAGATTCACAGATTTTATGAGAAAGCTGGTACTGTTTTTGAAGGATACCAATCTAATGATTCAAATATCAATCTATTTTTTTCTTTTTTTGTTACACTTTCTCTTTAGGTGTTTCTTTTCCTCCATATTTTTTGGTGCTGTTTATCTCTCTGCTTCTGTCAAAGATTCCTTCAAGGATTTTCTGCAATGCTGGGCTAGTGGTCACAAATTTCTTTAGGGATTCTTGGTCATGAAAATTTTTTACTTCTCCTTCAATTTTCAGGGATAATTTTGCTGGATACAACAGTCTGGGTTGACACTCAGTGTCTTTTAAAGCTTGGAAGGTCTTGCTCCAGGCTCTCCTAACCTGTGAAGTTTGCACTGAGAAATCTGCAGTAATTCGAATGGGTTGGCTTTGGTAGAATAATGTCTGATTTTCTCTTGCTGCTTTTAATATCCTCTCTTTGTTGTATTTTTGAGATTTTGGTTATGATATGTTGTGGTGAGTCTCATTGCTGGCTGAGTTTATTTGGTGTTCTAAAAGCTTCTTGTACCTGAAAATTAATTTCTTTTTCTAGATTAGAGAAATTTTTTGCACTGTTTCAGTGAATAAATTCTTTATACCTTTGGTGCTGTTTTCTGCTCTTTCTCACACACCCATAATTCTGAAACTGGTTCTCTTAGAATCATCATCATCATCTGCTATATTCAGCTACTATGCTCATTTCTAATTTTGGAGTCATGCATAATTATAGTATTTCTTCCCTCAGCCTTGTCTTCAAGGTCTGAAATTCTGTCCTCACAATATGTGAGTCATCTTCTCCTGCGATCACATATATTTTTTATATCTTGAATTTCATCTAGATTTCTTTTCAGATTTTCCACTTATCAAAATGTTCCTTCATATTCTGCGTTTCCTTATTTACCTCAGTCAATATTTTATTTGTGGCTTCAGTATGCTTAGTGAACTTTGTCTCCATTAGGACCACTTTTTGATTGGTAAGTTCCTCTTTAAGCCTGTGATCAATGCTTGCATTTCTTCGAGAATATCTTGTTTGAACTGGTTTTTTGACTCGTTTATTTGCTTTTCGACTTCCTTCCGTATGAGTTCCACTATTTTGGGGCCCATCCCATTAATTTCTGGGGTCTCAGGCATCTCTGTGGGTGCCCTGTTGTCTTGCCTTCTTCCCATGTTTCTGTTGTTGAGGGACTTCATTTTAAAGGCCTAGTCAAGAGGTTTCTTTGAATGCGTATTAGGGTGTATCAGGGGAGCTGAAATTCCTGTAAGTTCTGTGCTGGGAGTAGGCAGTGAAGGAGCACCTAACAATGTGATGGCATCTGAGGTGTCTTCTTTACCCCCAACCTCCTCAGCAAAGCTCTCTTGCCTGTCCTGGCTTCCCTCCCCCCAGGGCAGGGCTCTATACCCTTGGAGGTGCTCCTGCTACTCTGAGTAGTTCAGGAGGTCAGTGGCCTTTCTCTCTGATCTGCAACTGTCTCTTGTGCTAGTTTCTTCCTAGGCCCTGTTTTAGCTCTTCTGAGCTTTCTTTTACTCTAATCAGTCATGTCTTGGGCCCTTTTTTTTTTTTTTAATGGCTCCTGCTTACATCATTACCTGCTATGGCTGCCGAGCACTGCTTCTGATCTGGGCTCCAGGAGGCCTTTTCTAGGGGGAGCTCACATTGCATTTGTAGAATGCACTACCTGCGGGTTCGTTTTTCAGAGGCTGGGGCTGCCAGCTGCTGACAATTCCCAGCTCTCCCAGATTTGTGCTTACCTCAGTCTGAGGTTCTAGCCTCCAGGCTTTCCTTCATCTGTGGGCTGTAGATGGCGGCAGCTCAGGGCCACATGCAGTCAGCTGCTGTTTTTCTCCACTTCTGGTATGTCTTCAGGATTTCTGACCTTCCTATGATCTCCTGTCAGTTGTTGGGGTGCTCCTTCCTCTCCTAGTTTGGTCAGATATTCCAGGCTCCATGTGGGCTTTCCTCTGTCTACAGATGCCTGCAGCTCCTAGCCATATTTGCAGCCGGCCTGAGGTGGCTTCCTATGCTGCTGGTTTTTTCCCTCTGTTTCTGATGTTCTTTCGGGATTTCATCTTCCGCTTGGCCTCCTTTCAGTTGTTGCGGTGCTCCTCCTTGTCCTAGCTACATTGAACAGGTGTTTTTTGACTAAATTATTAACTCTTTAGAAGTGTGTTCATGAGGTGACATTGTGCAGTTCTGTTACTCGGCTGCCATCTTGACCCAGAAGCCTGTGAGTCAAGCTTGGTGGGAGGTTCTGGCCAGAGCTCAGAAGACCAGAATGCCAATAGAACTGTGGGTCATAAATGCTAAGCTCAAGAATATCAGATGGGAAGGATGATTTTACTGGCAATTGGTCTAGAAACCATGCGTGCTATACTCTGGCAAAAAAAGTGTGTTGACATTTTGCCCCTGTCCTGGGACTTGGCCCAGAGCTGTGATTAAGGGTGGTGAACTACTTAATCTGGTGGAGGAAACCTCAAGGCAGTCCAATGTTCAGGCTGTCACATGAGTATTGTTTACAGGTTTTAACCAGGTCTGTGCTGTGAAGTGGGAGAAAATAGCAGAGGAAAAACATGTAAAAATTTTTCGATTTTGTCACACTGAGACAGTTCCCAGAGGTGGGGCAGAAAAGCACATGTTTATTAAAGAGATTAACATTAAAAAGAAGCCAAGTACTTAGAATCAGGACTATGATAAAGATGCCTTGAGGATGATTTAGGAACCAGCAAGACCCTACACTTTACCAGTTTAAGAGTAGACAGGCAGAAGACCTGGCTCTGGGAAGAGTATCTTAGGGCATCCTTAAGGGACAAAGAGAAGTGTTTGCTAGAGTTCAGCCTCTTAAGAACTCAGAGGCCTTTGCAGTGATTGTCCAAATGGGGGGCAGACTGTTGCTCTATCAGCAATGGACCTTGGCATGTTCTACATGATGCTGGTTTCACAGATATGCAAAATATAAGACTTGTGAGGTCATGGAGGCTTCCACCCAGATTTCAGATAAGTGCCAGCTCCACGTCTTTCTCCCTGACTTGGTTTCCTGCTTGCCATGCTATGCACAGCAGTCCTTTGTCAGACCCTTTCTACCATGTGCTTCTACTGTTTCTGGATGCCCATGAAAGGACTTTGTGATACCTACAGAGACTGTGAGCTAAATTAAATTTTTCCTCCCTCAAGTCAGTTGAGTATTTTGTCATATCAGTGAAAAAAGTAACTAACACAGTAGATTACAGGTTAATTAGAGCTGCACATGAAAACATTATGACTAGACAAAACAACATTCATGAGCCCTCACCTTCTCTGTGGGGTTTATATTCCATGTCCCTTAGTAGATGTCTGAAAACATGGATAATGCTGAATCCTAAATGGGCTTTTTTGTTTGTTTGTTTTACCATACATACTGTGATGGTTTGGATCTGGAGTGTTCCCTAAAAGCTTCATGTACCTATGGATACTGTGTAGTGTTAGTAGGTAAGGCCTGGTTGGAAGGGGTAGATCCTTGGGGCTTGACCTGGAGAAACGTGTGCTTGTTCTGCCCTTCTTCCCAGGCTTGGCCCTGTTCTGCCATGCTGTGAGGATCTCTGTCTCTAGAGCGCCAGCTCTAGCTCTGGCTCTAGCTGTGGTCCCACCATGCGATGCCACCATTTTCCTGCCACCTACCTATGAATGGACTGAGACCTTCTGAAACTGTGAGTTAAAATAAATATTTCCTCCCTAAAGTTGTACATGTCGGGTATTGAGTCACAGCAATGAAAAAGTAACTAAAACATATACATACCCATGAAAAGTCTGATATATAAGCTAGACACGAAGAGTTTAACAACAACAACTAATAATGTAGTAAGACAGTCGTAATCTGTGTTAATGTTGTCTCTCAAAATAATCCTATTGAACTGAGATATTAGTAACATCAGTATATGATTTTTTTCTTTAAGTTGAACACTTTTACCTTTTCACATAAAGAAAGCACTTTAAGGCTTCCCTTTGGCATATCCAAGATGCTAGCATCACCATTTGTGCTTTGGAGCTGTTGGTAAAGGCTACCTGATAACCAACATGGGTACTGAGTGACTAGTGGGTAGGTAGCATGTACTCTGGATTCATGACCCAGGCTGGTCAAAGCAGAATGACACAAACTTTCGTAACACTCTTCAGAACATCCACAATTTAGAACATATGAATTGCTTACTTCTGGAACTTTCCATATAATATCTTAAGCTATGGTTGACTACAGGTAACTGAAACTACAGAAAGTACAAGCTCTGATAAAGGGGACTGACTACTGTACTGAGGTGGATTAGGGACCTTTTATTTTAGGAATCAGGAAATTGTTTTTGGAAAATTCTAATTAGATCTTTTCTCATGTTTTGATGATCAGAATTGGGCCACATACTAGAGTCTAATGGAGTCAGTAAAATAGAATTAAACCAATTAGGATTATTGCTGAGCCAGTGCTGAGGTGACCATTTTCTAAATCATGTTGAGAGGAGGGCTCTTTGAACAAAATCCAGGTTCTATTAATAAAGAAAAATGGAGAAGATTGTTTTCATTGTCTCTTTATCCTATTACCAAGGGAGAGATTGCTATCTAGTGTTTGCGATGACCAAAAAACTCAATACCTGACACTGGGCAGGTGGGAGTGATAGAGATTTATCAGTCACATATACTCAGGAGGACAGTGTGTGCCACATGGTTGCTGTACTTGGGAATGCAGTAAAGAAGCAGGGGCTGTGGGAAGCGGGCTTTGTGGTATCAAGAGGGTGACCTGCCCCTTAGTTCCCACAGAAGAAAGTGATTGGCTAGTTGGAATAATTCCACTGGCTTCACTTCTCCCGTGGATTTTGCTTTTATTTAGGGACAAGCAGGAACTGTTCCTGCCCCTTGTGAAAAGACAGGCTGATTGCAAGGGAACTTCCTAGGGAGCAGAGTAAGGAAGGTTACCCTTGGTCAGGCCATTTGAGGACTTCTTAATTTTAGCAGATGTCAGGAGAACAAATAATATTGAACTTTTAATTTTTAACTTAAAAAAGTTAAAAAAATTTAACTTTCTTTTAATTTTAACTTTAGTTTTTAATTTCATACCACTGAGATAGATGTGGTATACGTACGTTCAGTCTCTTTACATCTTCCCACCATCCATCTACCCATGTGTCCATCCTTTGGCCACCCATCCAACTTCCCATCCATTCATCGTCTGTCTGTCCCCCCATCCTTTAGTCTATGCTTTGTATCTCCCATAAGGATTGAGGCTGCACCAGCATTCAGACATCTCTCTCTCTCTTTTTCTTTTGTTTGTGAATTTGACCCAGGGCCTCATACATACAAAGCAAGTACCACACCTGGCTCACATTTCTTATTTTTATATAGTGTCCACTTCATAGTTGTTTGTGGGTGGTCAACATTGGAGTCAGTCCTTGTAGTCCAGTCACCAGCTCTTTTCCCTTCTCAACTCAGCACTAGTTGGAAGGTCCCCCCTCTTTGATCCTACTTTCCTCTGTTCTGCTTCTGCTTTTGCTCTGCCTGTCAAAATTCTATCCTCCCTTGAACCAAATCACTCATTGCCCAAACACACTTTCTCACCTTTCTGAATTCTAGTTCCACTTGTTGGCCCAAAGCCTTTTTGGCAGCCACTGCATGTAAGTGTATGACTGTGTTCTACAGTGTGTCACTGTATCCTCTGGGGACCTTCTTGAATGCTTTGCTGTTACTACTCATTTTATTTGTATCTTTTCTCACCAGCCTCCTCTCTAAGTCTCTGTTAGCTGGGGTTCTGTCCTGGGGACTCCTGCATGCTCTTTATAACTTGGGCTCAGAGAGGGGAGAAATGCAGTGCCTTATTGTGCCCCCTAATGCTCCATAGACGTTGTCCAGTGTAACTTGAATCATATTTCTTTAAGGTATGCTGGGGAAGTAGCTCAGTGATTAGAGCACATGCTTACCATGCACAAGGCCCTGAGTTCAATTCAGTTAGCCAAGTGTGGTGATGCATGACTATAATCCTAACATTTGAGTGACCTGAGGCATGAGAATTACTGATAGTCAAGTCCAGCCTGAGCTGCATAGTTCAGGACTAGTCTGCACTACAGAGTGAGACTATGTTTCAAAATTAATTAGATTTCTTTCTTTTTTATTTTTACTTCTCATCAAAGATTGAATGAGATAGTTTGTGGATAAGACTTTTTAATTATAGCTATGAAAACCCTAACTAGATTTCTTTAAGAAATATTTATAATGTAAATATGAAAAGAAATTACAGTAGAATCTCTAAATGAACACTTACCAAGCATCTAGCACATAGAAGACACTTAGTTAAAAAAAGTGATTAAATGATCAATAAAATTTTCCAACGGACTTAATATTCTGACTGTTCTTCTAAAGGTTGTGTATTAATGGGTGAGCAGAAAATTTCAGGAATCACAGAAACCATTTCTCTCTCTCTCTAAGTTTGCTATTTTACCATCTTGAATCATTTGCAAACAATCTTATACTTTTTATCTGTGTACTGTGTTACTATTAACATATTCCCTTATATTGATAAATTTTTAACCTACTTTAGAACTAAGAGATGACCGACATCTGTGACATCAGGGGTTTGATGTGCTGGTTTCGGAGGCTTTGGTCAGTGGCTGCTTGGCCCCATTGCTTTTGAGCCTCTGGCACTGACAGCATGTGGCCAGTAGAGCTGCTTGCTAAGAGCTGAAGAGGAAGGGGTCCCTCTAAGGACACACCCCCAGTGACTGTATACTTCCCACTAGGCCCCACCTCTTAAAGTTTCTGTCATTTCCCCAAATCACCAATCAGGGGAACAGGTCTTTGATCTATGGGTCTTCTAAACACAATCCAGATGTAAACTATAGCATGTATATTTACAATGGATATGTTTTGTGGATCATAAATTACATTTCCAAGGAGGAGAAGGAAGGAAGGGAAAACCAGCCATGCATGAATATGAAGGGCCTTTTATAATACTGGTAATGTTTTGTTTCTTGATCAGCTTGTTGTTTACAAGGGTATCTTCACATTGTGAGAATTCATTAAGCTATTAATTTGTGCTTTGTGTATTTCCCCCATGAACATTATATATATATTTTTGGTTTTGGTTTGTTTTGTGAGACAGAGTCTCAAGTTGGTCCTGATCTCACTATATAGTTCAGGCTGGCCTCAAACTCATGACAGTTCTCCTGCTTCAGCCTTCTGAGTGCTGGGATTACAGGCGTGCACCACAAAGCCTGGCTGGCTAATTTTTTTTTTTTTTTAAGAGAGAGGGTCTTGCTTTGCAGTCCATGCTAGTCCTGAACTCACTGTCTAAGCTAGGCTGGCCTTGAACTCACAGCAGTCCTCCAGCCTCAGTTTCCCAAGTGCCAGGATTATAGGCATGTGCCGCCATACCTGGATTATGTGGTGCTGGGAATCAAACTCAGGGTCTTTTGCTTGCTAGGCAAGTGCTCTAGCTGCTATGTTATTCTTCCAGCCCCCAGTTGGTTAATTTTTTGTGGTGCTGGGGGATTGTACCCAGAGCTTTGTACACTTTAGGCAAGTGCTCTAAGCACTGAGCTATGCCTCCAGCCCCACTATATTCTAGTAACACCAAAAAATTTTCAGTTAATATGGGAAGGCTATTTCTTTCCAGTGGATACTTAAGTATTTAATAATACTTAAAGTTATTTCTTTGCCATTTGTTAGTTTATATAATTACATCAGTCTACCAACTTAGTTTTAGTTTTGCATAGCTTAACACAGAAAGGGGTATAAAAAGATTTAGTTAATCAACAAATATCATAAGAACATCAATAGAGGACTTGGTTCCTTAATTATTCAGAGCAATTATCGATATGGACAGTATTCAAATGCAACCAAAATAAGTGAAAGTTTTAAGAGGCCTTGTTGGAACAATCAAATCATCAGTCTGAAAGTCTCTTCTTTCAGCCCAGTTATCCTGCTGCCTGCCAGTTTCAATTCTATATTTATCTTTTCAAATCAGCAGTGCAGCAATTAGTTATTATAATAAGAGCTACTGATTTATTTTGTGTTGACATTATGCCAGGCATTGCATTATTGGATTTTTCCATACTTTAATATCTCATTTCATTGTCATAAAACCCCCAAAAGGAGTTGTTTATTCCATTTTACAGATGAGGAAACTGAGGCTGAGAAGCCTCTGAGCAGGTCCGAGCCTGTGTGCAGGTAAGTGATAGAGCCAGAGAGCAAGCTCATCCAAGTCATCTTGGACCTGATGTCAGTAACAGGAAATAAGTGACATGTGTGAAGTGATTCTGAATCCCAAAACATGGCTCTCAGAGGTTACTATGGTAACTGCACTCCATGATGCTTTGGGGTTTATGCTGAGATGTCAATGGATCCACTGTCAGCCATTGATGTGTGGAGCCCCATTGCCATTGCTAATCCCAAAGGGCATTTTACCAGGTTTAAAATAGCCTGCTTGCCTTGTCATCTTAATATTTATTTCAGAAGCTCTTGGAACATTTCACAGGCCCCACGCTATAGCCGCTTCTCAGTAGGATGGAAACATTGGAGCTCTTTGAGGTAACTCTAGAGAAAGGAAGGGTCTCTTTCTTCTGCTCAGTAGCACAAGACAAAAGAAAAAAATGTGCATGTGTGTTTCATGTAAGCCTTACTCGTTGTGAAAGACTTCACAAGGACAAAGACCCAAAACCTGAGGGTTTTGTACTCGATGTGATGAATAGTAGACCGTGTCGGAAAGGGTGATGGGACAGTGGATCGGAGCCACAGTTAGGAGTGTGGGGGGAACCTCTCAGAGTCCCACCTTTTTGGAGCTAAGGATGTGCCACTCCTGTTGGGGTAAAGAGGGCATAGGTCTCACAGGAGGAACCTGTGCCTTGCCTTAGGGGAAGGCCAGGTACGCCTTCTTCCACCTGTCATTTCTCGCTGTTGTCAGTTTGAAATATTCAGCATGCCAAGGTGACGTATTTTTGGAGAGCATGGCCTGCATTCTGTCACACCACAACTATCCCTCAGACAGATTAATACAAAACTCACAACAAAAAAGTGCACTTGAGGGGGTGTTGCATGTTCCCTCACAGGGTTGGGGAGTACACATTCAGGCAGGAAGAAGCACGGAAAGGGAGGTCGCGGGTGTATGCAGCCCAGCAGAGGCTCAACAAATCTGGCCGGATCAGAGCTGCACAAGTGAACTGCCTCCTGGTAAACTAGTAAACACCTGTAGCGGAGTGGTGTGAATTAGGACTGGGGCAGGAGGGCCAACTAAGGATTGCAGTGTGTTATTGACAAGTGTGGGAATATTGAGCAGGCAGGGAGGATGGGAGCTCAGAATCTGGGGTTCACACAAGCCTCTTTCAGGCTCTCTGGTAATGCTTCGGCCAGGCACTTTTGTTCCCAGGCGCCGCACAGGGACTCTCAGGGGCAGTAAACTTTTCAAAGCTGACACATGGAGATACTCATGGGGCTAATGACAAAAGCCAGAGCTTCTGAGTCCTGGCCAATAGAAGATGCATCCTCTATAATTACAGCCATAATGGCAAAGGGGATGGTGACGTCCAAGGCCATTCTGGCCGGTGAGAACCAGATTCCTGCCTCTGGTTTGGTAGCTCCCAGCAGTATTCTGGAAGCTGATGAAAGACAAGGCCATAAATAGCAGGTAATTAGGGCCCTTATAAAAGAGAAGAACACTCTCTTCAAGCTTACTTAAGCTTCTCAGTGGCTGCAAGTTGGAGAGTGTTGTAAACTGCTAGCTGCAAGGGTCATTTCCTAGAGGGGTAGCCTGGAGGCAGGGACAAGTGGAGAGGGACACAGCAAGTCCCCAGGGACAGGGAGGGAAAGGAAGAGGCTGCCTAGGAATTCATTTCTGAGGAGAGCAGCTAGTGAGTAAGAAGCTAGGGAAGGCCATGTATGGTCCTGAGAAAACTGGTGAAACCAGTGACACAAAGAGGGCTTAAGTGGAGATACAGAGGGACACACATACACAGAGACGAGAAGAGACACAGTCTACTATCAGAGGTGACACAGTGAAGTGGCCATTTCCTTGTCTGAATAACCAGGAAGACTCCTTGAGGGGTAGTTGGAAAGAGCTCAGCAAAATCTTGTCTGGTCAGCAGGCAAATGGTTGCTTTAGTGCCCACACCTCCTGGATTACTCAGGGCCACCCCCAGCTAGGGAGGGGCTATGGAAAGCAACCTAAATGGCCACGTGTGAGCTGAGTTCAGGTAAGCACCAGAAGACTCACTTGCTTCCAGAGCCCCTGGGCTCCCCTCACTTTCGGGGCTGCCTCCCATCTGGGGCCCCTCACAGCTGCTCTCCATCTCTGGCCCAGTTGCAGACTCCTACCCCGAACCAGAGAGGGCCTCCCATTCTAGTGCTGAAATGGCTGTATCGGAAAAGCCTCCAGAGGACCAGACTCTCTTTTTGTGGACCTGCTCCCAGTAGTCCCGGTGCCCCTGGAGCTGGGGAGGAGAGCTAAGGAACTGGATGAGGGAGTGCTGACAGCAGCAAAGCCCAGAGTGGAGGTGGGGTGGGAGGGAGCACTCCATCACAAGCAGTGGTCCCGGACATTCATCCCACTTCTGCTTCCCGGCAGGGTTCCACGTGCCGGTCCTGTGGCCCATCTGCGTACTGTTTTCTCTTTGGTGTCTCTATAGACGTGACTGGTGTCTCTCCCATTGCTAAGGTGGCCGCGGGTGAAAGAGGCTCTGAAGACCGTGCTTCTGCAGTTCTCTCTGTCAGATCTCCATCTAGTTGGCAGTGAACAATTTCAGAACAGAGGGAGGGTTTGTGCCCAGTAGGGGAGGCGGGAGGCTGGTTTGAGAGCCCAGGATGAGGGGTGAGTAGAGCTCAGAGGGTGGGGGCGGGGGGGGGGGGGTTAGAGCCAGGATCTGTCTTTCCTTCTTCCTCTTCATCTCTTGCTCTGTCTAAGTCACCAATTTAAAAACTTGGCGGAGGGCGGAGGGGAGGAGTGGTGTTTATTTCTGATAGGGTTGCCAGATGAAATACAAGATGCTCAGTTTTTTTTTTGTTTTTGCCAGTACTAGGAATTGAACCCAAGGTCATTGCACTGAGCTTCATATTTCAGCCATTTTAACATTTTTATTTATTTACTTTTTGTGACAGGTACTTGCTAAGTTGTTAAGTACCCCAGGCTGCATTTGAGCTTATAATCCTCTTGCCTCAGCCTCCCAAAGTGCTGGGATTACAGGCATATGCCACCATGTCAGACTATGATGTTTATATTTAATGCAACATTTGGGACATACCTATAGTAAAAAATTATTCATTGTTTAGTCAAACTCCAGATTTAACTGAGAATCCTGTGTTTGTTTGCTAAATCTGGCAACCCAAGTTGCTGATGAATGAGCAGAAGTTAGCTCAATGAGTAGAGGGAAGAGTACGCCTGCAGACGGAACTGCATGTCCACAGATCTGGAGGGAGTCCCGTGATCCATCTAAGGAACTGAGCACTGTCCCCTTTGGTAAGTGGAGTGCAAGGGGGTAAGGGAGGCCTTGGCTAGAATATGCCAAACTGACATGTGGTTGTTGCGTATGTCCTAAGTGCCAGGTGCCATGTGATTCTGCGCCTGTCCTAGAGTGCTCTGTGCTGCTTTTCAGGGGCTCACAGGCCATCTGAAAAGCAGAGAGATGGGGAGAGGGAAGGGCGGCCCTGTGTATGTTATGGCTGGGGGACCTCAACCTGTCTAGAAAAAACCTCTGTGAGGAGGTGACAATATGCTGAAGGACAGAAGAGGATCCAGGGATCCAGGGACCAGGGGGAAAAGTTCTAGGCACAGTGATGAACGGAATGGAAAGCCCTTGTGGGAAAATGGCTACTAGGTTCCCGAAATTGAGATATGGTCAGAGAGGCTGGGCACAGAGAGAGGGAAGGAGGTCAGGAGGCTGGGCAGGTGGGAAGGGACTGGACCATATTGCCAGGGGGCTTGAATTGGATCCTGAAGGTGAACCTCAGGAGTGTCAAGCAGGCATGGCAGCACAACCAACTTTGCGTTCTTGAAGGCAACTCATGCTGGAGAGAGGGAGTTGGGTAGGGTGCATGTGGGGCAGAGAGCACAAGGGAGACCAGCAAGGGGCCTGCTGCAGGTGCCCAGAATGGACAGATTGGAGGCTTGGCCTAGCACAGTGCTGGTGGGGACAGCGAGGCACTGGAGAAATGGGTTCAGGCTGCACTGAGGGGGCAGGCACAGCAGGGCTGGGCTCTCTGGCTCTGGGAAGTGAGAGGGAGGGGGAAGCAGGCATGACTCAAAATTTCTGGTTTGGACAGATGGGAGGGCAGCGGCATCATTTGCTGAGCTGAGCCGAGGACTCGGGAGCTCTGGGGGCGGTGGAAGAGAGTTCTGGTTCGCATATGTTGAGGATGAGGAGGCTGGTGGTGGACCATGGGGGGCAGGCTGTGAGGGAGGAGAAAACTATGCAGAACCCAGCGTAACGCTGTTCAGATCTCCCCTCCCATACTTAGCTGTGTGACCTGGGTCATTTATTTTGCCTCTTCTTGCATTATTTCCTCATCTTCACGTGGGATTGTGAGGCTGATCTGCCCTCAAAGTTGGGCTGAGGGTGTGGTGGGTGGCAGCCCCCACAGTCCGCCTGAAGGACCACAGTTTTTTTGTGCTCATGCCTTCACACGGTGTGTTAGAGTTGGTCTGCAGCACCAAAGTAATATGTCACTTTTGAGACTGGGTTATTAAAGACCTGGTGGCCTCTGTCTTGCTCTCTTGTAGGTCAGTGTCAGCTGCCATCTGTCAGGAGAGGCTCACGTGACAAGAAACTAATGTCTAGTGTGCATTTAAAAGCCACAAGGGTAATCGTCAAAGAGAATTCCCCCAGAGTCTGATGACTGCAGCCCTGCAGCAGCTGGATAGCAAACACACGAGAGAACCTGAGCTCTTTCCAAATTCTTGATGCACAAAGGTGGTGAGGTAGAAAGGTATGTTCTTATGAGGAAATTGATAACTGATACGGAGACTTAAAGCATTTAACAATTAGCCTGTGAATAGTCTGGGCTGTAGAGTCCGCAAAATTTGAGTTTTAGCTTTAGAGCTTGGGAGAGAGGGCGGGGCTGGAGGTGTGGATCTGGGAACCTTTGACTGAGAGACAGAAATCCACAGAGGTGGCTGAGCCACTTGGTCCCTGGGAAGGAGCAAACAGGGAGGGGAGGATGAGACTGGATGGATGCTTGCTCGTCAAGGTGGGTGAAACAAGAGAAACATCTCCGTGAGTCTGAGGGAGAAGGAGGGAACATCTCCAAGGGCTGCAGAGGAAGGAGGGAAAATAGAAAAGCATGTCACCCTGAGAGCCATGGCAGGGTGGGCAACTGCATCCCTGCATAGAAGCCTGGGACACAGAGATCCCAGGAAATTCTTTGGGATTTAGCACCAAGAATGCCTGATGCCTTTGAAAGACCCATTTAGATAGAATGGTAAGCTTGAGACTAGATTGAGTGTTGCAGGCTGGCACCTTATGGGAGGACGGGCACAGCAAAAGAACGCAGTAAGGCCCAAGGCATTCATTCCTTGGCACATAAGTCTCTCCTGAGCCTGGGTCAGGGATGAGTCTGAACATTGTTCAATGGCTGAGGCTGTTTATTGGATGATAGTGGAAAGAACAGTATGGACAGAGAGGGTGGGAGGTCTGAGCTGAGGGAGACTAAAGAGCTGGAAATGGGGCTAGAGCTCAGGGAGGGCAGCTCCTGGTCAGGAGGGTGAATTCCTCAGCCATCTCAGGAGGACAGGATGGTGCAGTATTGGGAAATCCAGTCCCATAGCAGAAGTTTCCTGACAGGTGCGAGTGAGGTACAGAGACCCACAGGGAGGGAGTAGGGACTTAGAACTCCAGGCTTAATTCCCAGCAGTCAGTTTGGACACCTGTGTGTGTCCTTTTCCCTTTACCGTCCCAGTACCCTGCTGGGCCAGGTTTCTTCCTTTAACTATAGCTGCCATAATAGTACCCCTTCCAGGGCAGCCAGTTTCACCCAAGTCATAGGGCATAGAGGTTAGGGGTGACTGTAGAGCAGAAACTGGCCTTTCTCAGTGGCTGGCTTCTCTGAGCTTTATGCAATAAAACTTTTGGGTAAATTCTTTATACCCTGAAATTCCCAGCGAAGAGATATTGAAGGGTTATGGGAGAATCCTATCAAATATTCAAACCACAGAAACTCCCAGATTTGGAGAAGCTGCTTTAGTTAGTAGACACTCTTTTTTTCTTCTCTCTCTCTCTCTCTCTCTTTCTTTCTTTCTTTTTTTTGAGACATGGTCTTGCTCTGTAGCCCATGCTGGTCCTGAACTCACTATGGAGCCCAGGCCTGCCTTGGACTCACAGTAATCTTCCTGTCTCAGCTTCCTGAGTGCTGGGATTACAGGCATGTGCCACCATGTCCAGTTTATGTGGTGCTGGGGAATAGAACTCCGGTACTTAGAGCTTGTCTTAGCACTTGCTGGGCAAGTGTCTTAACTGCTGAGCCATTCCTCCAGTCCTCTCTTTTCTTTTCTTTTCTTTCTTTGGCTCAGATAACATAGAAAAAACAGGAAATAAGACAGGAAAATAGTAGACATATATCATTCATAAATATGGTTTCAAAATCTTTAATAAAATACTAGCAAACGGAGTCCAGATGTATATTGAAAAATAATTTGTCAAGAATGTTTTTAAGGTTAATAAAATTTATGACGTAATTCATTTTATTATAGAGGGAAATCCCACATATGATACAATTAAGCACCCATAGTAAAGCTGAATACTCTTTCCTACTATGTTAAAGGCTTATCTATCAAAATCTATAACAAACAGCATACCTAGCAGTGATGCTTTAGAAGCAGTAAATTAGAAGAAGACAGAAATCCCATCATCCATGCCATTCAACTGTGCAAGGGAGATTGGGCACAGAAAAGCACAGAGCAGGGAAAAAAGCCTGACAGGAGAGACAGAGTGTCCTTACTAGTGGCAAATATGATTGCTTACCCAGAAAACTTAAGAGAAACTTCAGACTTATTAGAACTAAAAAAGAACTCATTAATTTGCTAGAACAAAAAATACAAAAACTAACTGCATTTCAGTAATCATCAATGAATTATAAAATACAAATTTGAAAATATAATTTATATAATTTACAATAGCTGTGAAAGCTTTCAAGTAGAAAGAATCAGTTGGACATAACTACTGACAAGGGAAATAGGACCCTTGAGAAGGGAAATGACCCTTTGAAGGGTAATAAGTCAGAGGCAGCCAGGCATAGTGGTGCATGCTTGTAGTTCTTATACTCAGGAAGGCTGAGGCAGGAGTATCATGAGCTCGATCCCAGCCTGTATTATTTAGTGACTGAGTGAGACCTTGTCCCAAAAACAAAACAGAGGGGGGAAAAAAAAGAGGGCTGGGTACCTAATATAGGCTGAGGGCCCTGGTTTAATCCCTAATACTGCAACAAACAAACAAACAAACCAAAAACTCATTGTATTTTTCTGACTATAAATTTGATTTTCATATGTTCTAGAAAATAAAGAAAATGAGAAAAACATTTATAAAATTGTAAGTCACTAACATTCCTGTCCTATTACCTGAAACACTATGGTTAATGGTTTGGTGTTTTTCCTTCAATATTATTGTTTATGTAAACTTAGGTTTAAAAAAATCTAGGAGCTGAGATGTAGCTCAGTGGTACAGCACTTGTCTAGCATACATGAGTCCTTGGGTTCAATCCCCAACACAACAAGTTAAAAACAAACTCCAGATTAGGGTTATATCTTGTATACTATATTTATAAACTTATTTTTACATATATTTCCCCATATCCTCATCCAGTTTTTGTAAATAAATGAATGTAATACTCAGTTATGTTGAAACATATTATTTATATGATCTATCAACTCGAGTTTTTGGAGAAAATCCAATTATCAGTACATATAACTGTAATCATCATATTGACAAACATTTACACGTGCAGGTATGAACTCCAGGCTAGTGGTTCTTCTGGTCGAGAAAAGAAAATGGCAAAAACAATATCGTGTAAACCAGAGACATATAATTGGTTCCACCCAGAAGAGACTGCTGTATGGCTAGCTAAGGCCAAGGGCCTTTGGAAAGGTCTGAGGCTTTAGTTAATACTTTGCTCTCTGCAGCTTGGCCTCTTTCTGGAAGTGGCCATATTACCCCGACAGCTGCATCTGGGGCTGACCTCTTTCAGGCCTCACAGCCTTTGCACTGGTCGTCTGTGTGCTGAATTTGGCTCTGCGCGGCCCCCATCTGAATGCCCTATGGCTGCTCTGCCCACCAGCCCAGATAGGTGCTCCAGTGGCTTCCTCTAAAACGTTTTCGTAAGGTGGTCTCCCTAGTAGGGCAAGATCAGGGGGGGCTCTAGCCATAGGCCTGGCCACTGCGTCTGGAGCAGGGTCTTTTATTTTCTATCAGTCGTCTAATCATGTCCCTCCTATTACGTTAATCATATTTTGTCGACTAGCTGCTTCCCTGAGTCTTGGGATTTGCCTTGGTGTTGGTGGCCTCTATCCTCCCAAGCCTCGCATATGGTGGGGGACTAAACAAGTTTGTGAATTGACTTGCGAGAAACAGCTGTGAGCACAGTGGTACCCAGGATGCAGAGATGGCCGGGGACTGGGAGCACCGGCGAGGCCGGCAGGGCGGGCTAGGAGGGCGGGGTCTGGGGGCGGGGCCTGGGGCCGGGGCGGGGCCTGGGGCCGGGGCGGGGCCTGAGGCTGCGGCGGGCCGGCCGGACTGCAGCTCGCTGGCTTCGCCGGCTTGTGTCTCCCGGCCGCTGGGCTCCTGGGCCTCCCGGCCCTGCTGTCGCTAGGGGGCGCCCGCGCTCGAGACGCCGCGGCTCTGCTGGGAAGGCGCCGCCCGCGCCGGCAGCTGGAGCCGCGACTCCGGGCGCGGGCTCGGTCGTCCCTTCTGCCGCCGCCGCCGCCGCCGCCGCCGCCGCCGCCGCCCCGCGCTCGCGCTCTCCGGCCGCCGGCGTCTCCCGGCCGGGCGGGCGGCCGCCCTCGCGCAGTGAGTGGGCGCGCGCGGGCCGCGGGGGAGCGAGAGGCCGTGCGGAGCGGCCGCGGAAGCCGGCTGAGGCCCGGGGCGGGCCCGCGATGAGGGCACGCGGGAAGCCGGGCCGCGCGTGGCGGGGCTGCGCTCGGGCGGCCCTGGGCGGGGCGCCGGGGCTCCGGGCCACGCGCCGCCCGCGGCAGGTCGGGCTCCGCTAGCGGGGCGACCGCGAAGCGAGGCCCGTACACGGGCACTCGGGGCTTGCGGGAAAATAAGATTTGGGGTGGTGGTGGGCGCTTAGACAAGACTCGCCCTAAAGCGCACAGCGGCTTGCGAGCGCTGCCTCTGGGGGGCTTCTGCTCCGGGGAGACCCTCAGATTCCAGCCGCGTTCTCCGTGCTCAGATTTCTGTGTGTGTCGGCGCTGTAAGCTTGGTGTCAGAGGTGACCCGTGGCCGCGGTCATGGGGAGCCCCTGCGGCAGTGGTCGGACGAAAGGCGGTGAGGCTGTGTCTGGGGGTGGGACCGGGAAATGAAACGTGACAGATCCTGCGTGGATATTCTAGTGAAGTTACCGTGCTGCTTTCAAGTATACCAGTTCTCGAGCAAGTTGATAAATTTAGTTTTAGGACTTCGTGATAGGAGAGCTTTGTTTGGGTGGTAAACGTACTGGGATGGCACGGTTTTGCTAAAAATGTTTGAGGTTGTCCGAGTATCTTTGCCCTTCGTACCTTCCTGGTGTGTTTTTCCCTGGCATGTTTTTTTCCTCGTTGTCACCAATACTCTAGTTCGTGGATGATCCTGGAGTTAGGAAGGAGGCTGGAATAGCACAGGCCTGAGCACAAGATTGAGACATTTTCAAATGAACGAATATATAGCCAGAAAAGGAAAATAATGTTTTATGTGCAAGGTTGTTAGGACTGTCATTTTGCTTGAAAGGCTTGTACCTATAAGGGATACATGATTTTTTTGGGTAATGCTTTAGGTATGACCGATTGAGTGGTTAGCGTAGCCATAGGTGCTGGTACCAAGATTTGAGATTGAAATTTTCATAAATCATTTTAAGGAAAGCATTACTACATAAGGGAATCCCAGGTGAATGCAAACTTAGATTTTGGTCTTTGGGGTCAGCTTAAAATGGAACACACGTTTTTGTTTGGATTTTGGCTTTACTTTGGAGATAATCCTGAGTCATGCTTTGGAGAAGTTTCTTTTGAGAGGAAGCCCAAGGTCGGGTCTCCGCTGGAGGAGACACTCCCCTTAACCTGTACCCTCCCTGTGGCCCTGGGGAAGGAGGACCTAGGGGAACCGTGGAGAGAGGCCTTCTGCTCCTCGGTGGCACTGCCTCCATGCTGCAGCTGTAGGTGTCCTCCTGCTGTCATGTTTCCCACTTTGCCACGGAAATTTTGTTTATGACACTGTCATGGAACTTTCACATCTGTATGATGCTTGTTTTATATTCACAAACTTGTGTATTTTTTCCATTTCCCCAAAGAAGAGGCAAGGAATAAAGAGCCATGCACCGAGGGCCTCATAATTACTGATGGAGCGGCATTGGGATGCTGGTCCTTTCCTGCTGGTAGCCAGTTGTTTTCCCTCTGAATTCGCCTACATGTGACTTCAGAACCTTATTTCTCAAATGTTACCCCATAAGCCAGCTTTTACTTTTATGTTCTGTTTCAACTGCATAATTACTTTGGGTAATGATGCTGTATTATCTCATGTAAACTGGAGGTAAGCTAATTTTATGATACTGTGATTCTGATAGCTCTTTTAAGGTTGCTTTTCAACCTATAGTTCCTTCCTTCTAGATCACATGGCAGGAGAGGGGAGAGAGAAAAGAATTACCTGAAAATTATTTCTGCAGTCATTTAGTTAGGGATAACCTAACGTCACAATCATATTATTCGTGTATGCCTGGCTACTTGTGCTGGCCTGTACGTGAGCATGTTAACCTGAAAGACTCCTTAGATGTTGTTGAACTAGTTACTATAAAAAGTATTTCACTTTCAAACTCCCACGTTTTCAAGAACAGAGAAACTCACTACAAAGGCAATCTTGAAGGTAAGTGTAGCTGGGAGAATTTATTGAGTTCTCTTTTTGGAATGCCAGACACAAAGGTTTCAGTAGAAGAGCATTTTAAAGTGCTAGCTGGAAACTCTGGGAAGGCAGTAGCTATAGGTTTTTATTATGACTTGCCCAAATTTGGAAATTCATATTGTGATGTATAGGTTGTTATGTAAGAGTAGAATTTTTGAGCTAGGGGCGTATCGCAGAGATTACAGCACTTGTCTAGGAAGGACGAGGCTCTGGGTTCAATCTCCCATCACTACATAGTAGCTGGTGTGCTGGTGCATGCCTGTAATCCCAGCACTTGGGAATCTGAGGCAGGAGAATTACTGTGAGGTGAGGCCTGGGCTACATAGTAAGTTCAGGACCAATCTGAACTACTGAGCAAGGCTCTTCTCAAAAAAAAAAGGTGAAGTTTTTGCCTTGGAATTCTTAATGTATAGCAGAAGTGATAAACTCAGAAGCCTTGTGTTAAGTTAGTTCATTATAATCTGTTAGCCTGTAAATGCATTTCTGTGCTGGTGGACAGGATGGCATTAAGAGAGTCTGGTTATTTTTTAAGTTATTAACTTATTGGGATTGTATATTCTTCAGATTTACTACTTTAGAAAATTCATAATTTCTTGTAAGGATTTTATACATTCTTTAGTTTGTGTTTTACTTAATTACCTTCTAACGTTACACTGTAAGAATATATACATTAGTGTTTTTTGGGTTTTTTGTTTTTGTTTTTGTTTTTTGAGACAGGGTCCTGCTCTATAGATAGCCCAGGCTGGTCCTGAACTCACTGGTGTAGCCCAGGCTGGTCTTGGACTCAGGTCAGTCTGCCTGCTTCAGTCTCCCCAGTGCTGGAATTACAAGCAGATGCCACCTTGCTCAGCTTTCTGTGGCGCTGGGGAATTGAACGCAGGGCCTTGTGCTTGCAAGGCAAGTGCTTTAACTGCTGTGCCATTCCTCAAGTCCATATATGAATCAATTGTAATAACCTTTGAAGCATAAGTATAGGTGGATTTTCAGTGCTGCTTTCTAGTCTGTGGGATAAGAATTTTATATGTAGGGCTATGGGTATAGTTTATTGGTTAGAGTGCTTGCCTAGCATGCACAAAGTCCTGGGTTTGATCCTCCAGCATCACATTAAAAATCATCCAGGAGTGGTGGCGCACACTTGTAATCTCAGCACTTTGGAGGCTGATACAAGAGGATTGCCCTGAGTTTGAGACCAGCCTGTGCTACATAATGAGTTCAGGACCAGTCTGGACTATGGAGGGAGAACCTGTCTCAAAAAAAAAAAAAAGGGAATTTTATTTGCACCAAAGTTCAGATCTTTTCAAGTGAATTCATTTTACAAGGTCAGAAAGCTTTTCTTTGAACTGATTGTGCTTGGTTATATTCATCGTCATGTATGTATATATGTATGTATGCATGCATGTATTTTCTTTTGAGATAAAGTCTCACTCTGTAATCCAAGCTAGCCCTGAGCTCACTATGTAGTTCAGGCTTGCCTTGAACACACAGCAATCCTGCCTCACCCTCCAAAGTGCTGGGATTACAAGGCGTGCGCCACCATTACTGACTGATTTTTATGTAGTGCAGGGGCATTGCGTCCTAAGCCTTGTGCAGAGTGTGCAAGCACTGTAGCCACTGAGCTGTTCCCCCTGCCCCTTCACTGTCTTTTAAAAGATCTTTTAGTAAGGAAAGTCACTTCAAAGGAAATTTTTATTGTTGCCCTCTCTATTCCTCAGAAATTTTCCGAAATATTAGATACTTCTTTATGTTCATCAAGTAATACAGGTCCATTTGGTGCCCACTTCAAGGTCTTCTCCTGCTGCCTGTTATGTAGTTTCTCATTAAGCCCTCCACTGGAGGTTGTGCCAGAAGAGAGACGATGAAGCAAATGAATTATTTTCTAATTGTTAGCAGCTCTGCAAAATGATTTAGTGAATGCGATTGAAGCTGTTCCGGAAATTCTTTATATGCTTTATTATGCTTTATTTATATGCTTTATATGCTTTATTTCATTCATCTGCATTGTCTCAGACATTCCTCATAGTCATCAAGTCACAATGCAGCTCTTGGATAAGCAGGAGTCTTCTAGCCCTCCCCTCTTTCTTTTCTTTTTTGGTTTCTTGCTATATCAAGCATCTCTATAGAGGATGTTTACAAGCAAGTAGAGATAAAACTTAAATGAATTAATACTGTTTTTCCCCTTTAAGTCTTTAGTGAACAATTTATTTAAACAGTTTATTCTTTGTTATTAGAAGTGACTCAGTGATTGTGCTTCAGTTTATTTAGAAGTATTTAATATATGTGAAGGCTTTTGGGTGCTTCTTAAGAAATATGGGTTTATACATATTTCCATGATTGCTCTCCTGAATAATAATAATATTATTATTATTAATTTTGAGACAGAGTCTCTAGTTCAGGTTGGCCCTGGACTCACTAGGTATCCCAGGTTGGCCTCAAGCTCACAGTATCCTTCCTGCTTCAGCCTCTCAAGTGCTGGGATTATAGAGGTGTGTCATCACACCTGGTATGCTTTCCTGAATTATTGAACTTGAGGTTTCATTAGCTTTTTGTACCCAAACCTTGGTTTTTGCTGTGGAACAGATTGAGGGGCAACATATTTATTGCTCAAGAACTTATCTTATTTATAAATTATCTTATGTGGTGGCACATACTTGTAATCCTAGCACTGTGGGAGGCTGAAGCAGCAGGATCAACAGTCCAAGCCCAACCTCTTTATTATTTATCATTAATATGTTGTTTTTGTAACAAGAGTAGAAAAATGAAAGAGCAAGAAATCCTTGATACTTCCTCCATACTTACTTTTTAGAAAAAAAATTCTTTAGATTACATGAGTACAAACTGTCATTAATCACCAGGTATGTATTGTGTAGCATTTTATGGTGTGTTTTTATCCTTAATCCAACAGAATTGTGTATGCAGCTATAGAAAGAAGACAATGAGCCTACCAGCTAAACAGTATCATGGCAACCTCTAGCTGTGATTTTAAAGATGTTTCTTTAGAAATAGTTTCTATCCCACTAGTTTTTAATAGGAACATAAAAATTGGTTTACAATATGTACTTTTAAACTTTCTCTTATTTTCAGACCAGTTGCTTGCTGCACGCTTGAACCAACAACTTCACATGTATTCAAGTGTTTGTTTGCATGGGCAATTTAATGACTCAGCAAGGAAAAACTGAATGGTCTTTGTGGTATAGCTCAGTGAAGAGGCCTTGGGTTCAGTCTCTGGTACCTGGAAAGGAACAAGTTATCTTGTTCAGAAGTTAGAAAAAAAAAAAAAGAATTAGTGTTGACAGACCTTGTTGCATAACAACAGCTATTAATTAACATTAATGTCTGTTTTTTTCCTGTATTTGGTCTTCCATTTCTCGTTTAATCATTTGTGTATTCATGGATCAGTGTTCTTCATGACATTGAGGACAGCAGCCATTGTTCATTTTAGTAAGAAGTACCCTGGCATTTTTATTTAACCTTGAGAATTTTTACCTACTTATGTGACTGCTTGGTTAGGCTGAGTTACTATATATTTGTAAATAAGTGCCTACTAGATGGTTAGGGTTATAGGTGGCTATGGGGAATCTAAAGTTAATTGCTTTCATTTTCTTGTTTTCTTGGATTCTTGTTTTTCAATTTCTACCCTAGAAGACTTATGGAAAGATCCAGAGTAGGAATCAGAGTACCCAAGTTCTTCTGGTTAATTTTCATCTATGTGGTCTTGAGTAAAATCATTTTATCTGCCATGTTTCTGTTTTCCATCCCTAAAATTGGTACTGTATTTATGCTGAGTACTAGGGTGAGAAGCAGTTTTCAGATCCTTACTTTTTAAATTCATCCTTGAATCTCTTCTCAGATTCTACAAATTTACTTTTAGCTAAGTGAGCTGTCTCTGAAGTTCTCCAGTTTCACATTTGGATTCTTGGTCTTTTCCTCTAGCAAGCTAAGGCCATTTGTTGTCTAGCCTCTGGGATTCTTTCTGCACGTGCTGTATGCTGTCTTCCTTTGTAGATTGGGAGTTCACAAGGGCAAGGATTGTGTTTTTCCTGTTGTTGTGTATCCACATTGTATAGAAAACATGGCCCCTCCTCTGTCCACTGTAAATGGTTCAAAATAAAATACTGGTTGAATGGTTGGTTGATTACAGAGATTGTCAGGAAGGAATGCTGTGGGTGACTGGAAAGTGGCAAAGACGAGCATCCTCCTAGAACCTTCAGATGACTGGCCTTCCAAGTTGTTACTGATTTATTGTTATCAGTAACTGAATCAAATGCTGGCAAGACACACTGGTAAAGCTCGTTCCTTGGTTCTGTTTATGTCAGATACTGTTTCAGAGGAAGAAGGTTATCACAGCAGCCCTGAATTTGTTCCATTTCTTAACCTTGTAGCATGGGAAGGCCTATTTATATGCAGATGCTGAGTGTAAAAACTGTACATCCTCTGGTCCACATTATTTAGCTTGTTGGCTTTGAAAAATTTGCAAGGTGGAGAAATAGATGCTGCAGGCTCTGATTTCAGCCCATGCTGTGCTATGCAAATGTTCTCTACATGCCTGAGTGACCTTTTGAGAAAGAGCCTTTGTGATCTTCTGTAGCTGGAGCTTGTTCTAGGAATTGTGTGCCAGATTCCTCTAAAAGTGGGAAAAGTGGATCTGTTCAAAGGCCACATGAAAAAGCCGATGCTTTTCCTGTATGAATACCAACAAGTCTGTGTTTCTTACCATCTTTTGCCAGCACTTTTGAAACTTGCTCTGCAGTTTGCTTTGCAGGGTGATTTGGGAAATGAAGTGTGTGAGAGGGAACTGACTAAGGCAGTTCAGTAGCTGAGAAAGTGTTTGTTTAAGTTCTGTTGAGTTGTAGATAGAAATAAATTCAGACTGTCATCGTTACTATGTGTTTACCAGTGGTCTGAGGCTGTCCTTCTGTCTGAGTGCCAGCTGATAGACTCACCCAGGTTTGCCTGTAAAATTCTTTTTGCCCCAAATTGTGCTCCAACGGTTTCATTTAAATTATTTTCTGTTCGCTTTGCTTATTACACAACAATATGTACCTTATTATTAAAAGTATAATTAGTTTTTATATTATAAAATAGATATTATTCTGTTTCCTTTGGAAGTAGCACTTGTGTCTTGAGAAGTTTGTGATTTTTAGGGTACTTACTGAGATGTTTTCATAGCTGAAATGCTTACAAAAAGGGTCTCTTTCTCCTTGCTCTTTCTCTTTTTCCATATTGGCAGTTAACCCAGGACCTTTGGACCGAGCTACATATGTAGCCCTTTTTCAATTTTAATTTTGAAACAGTCTTGGGAAGTCACTAAGTTGCCCTGACCAGACTCCCAGACTCCTGACTCCTGACTCCTGTCTCAGTGTCCCTGAGTGCTGGGATTACAGACATGTGCCACTATCCTTAGCTTTCTTTTTCTTAAATAATCTTTTTGATGAAGATTATCATAGGTGTGGGCTTAAAGAACAGCTTAGAAGTTAAAGCACTTATGTAGCAAGCGCAAGGACCTGAGTTGACTCCCCAACACCACATAAAGCTGGGTGTGGTGGCATATGCCTATAATCCCAGCACTCAGGAGCCTGAAGGAAGAGGATTGCTTGAGTCCAAGGCTAGTCTGGGCTACATAATGAGTTTAGGATCAGCCTGGACTACAGAACAAAACCCTATCTCAAAAAAAAAAAAAAAAATTGTCATAGGTTTGTACCATTAGAAGGCTGTACAGTTAATCATGATGAATTGTATTTTCAGAGAAGGGATAGAATTTGAATTATTGGCTTATTTCCTAGGCCCTTCTTCCTCCTGCTGTAGGCTAGTTCTTTCCATGTGAGGATAGCCCTCGAGGTTAGAACAGAGACACCCAGAACCCCTTAGGGAATGAGCACTTCTTCCTCACATCTTTCCCTCACAGTAGAAGGTTTTAGTTGAACTAAGGAAAGTAGTTTTTGTGGTGTTGGGTCTTCTCTGTTGGCTGAAAATGTTTTCTTCTCTATTTACATAGTTTACATGTGCTATCATGTGTCCATTTTTCTCCTCCCAAAGTTTCCCTGGAACCTGGGCTCCTGAAGACACAGAGCTGGAGCAGATGGATAATGGAGACTGGGGCTATATGGTGAGTGGTCCTTGCAGTTCACTTTGAAGGCTGGCAAATTACTTTTGGGCCTTCTCTATGTATTCTTAGTTATATCTTTTCAAGAGGAAAATTATGAATTTGTACAGCTCTTTCCCCTTCTAATTCAGTTAGATATATTTTTGGGAACACTTTTGTTTGATGTTTTAATGGAAACAGATTCAATACATACCCTCCACTTGGTTTTTTATAAGCACCTATTTGAAAGCACTATTATAACCAGTTGTTAGAAAACAGTTTTTTCATCTGTAAGATATATTGTTCTAAAAGTTTCTTCCTGGAATGACGATACTAGAAGGGTCATGGAATGGACACTTTTTGTGGTTGGGAAAGTTAGTAGTGGAGAAAGTGCTGCTCCTATTTGCACTTTTGTATGTGCCTCTCTCTCCCCATTTTTCTCTTCCTCTGGTGAAAATTTACTTTCCTAGTACCTGAAGTCGTATCTTTTTTCCCCCCCTTAAATATGATTTCTAAAATCAAAGGCAAATGTTAGAGAAGCTTGCTTCTCAAAATTAAAGTTTATATGGCAACATTAAAGTTACAAAAGTAAATAGACTATCAGATTATGAAATTTTAAAGCTGCTATTGAGTATGTGGTGGTTGTATAATTAGTTTGTATTGACTAAAACATATTTTAACTTAGTGTTTAGAATTTTTATTTCCATGAAAATGTTACCAAGATTATGCCTACACAAATTTTTGTTTTTGTAATGAATTTCATAGTTTTCCTTTATTGGGAGAAGCCAAGAAATATTGAAAGTAGATGTCTTTTTATTGGATCATTTTTATTTTATCTTATGTTAAATTCTAAAATCAGAAAAAAAAACCCAGCCCTTACGTTAATATATTTTGGTATGAGTTTTCTCCTCCCATAATATGCTCTCACTTGAAAACTCTGTATAGACCAGGCTGAAACTCTGGGTCTGAAAGTCATGCCCTCCATTCTTATGTAAGTCCTTAAAAGATTGGATTTATCTGTCTTTTTCTATTGAAATCAAGTATTAGATCCTTTTTCTGGATATTATCACTAAGAGGAAAGCCAGTTTTCATTTTGAAATTGTCAAATATTCATAACTTAAAGGGGTCTTGTTCTCTTATTTTCTTAATTTGTTAAAGTTAGAATTTTAAAAATTTCAGGTGACTTTTTTTTTTTAATTTCAGATGACTGACCCAGTCACATTAAATGTAGGAGGACACTTGTATACAACGTCTCTAACCACATTGACCCGCTACCCAGATTCCATGCTTGGAGCTATGTTTGGTGGGGACTTCCCCACAGCTCGAGATCCGCAAGGCAATTACTTCATTGATCGAGATGGACCTCTTTTCCGATATGTCCTCAACTTCTTAAGAACTTCAGAATTGACCTTACCCTTGGATTTTAAGGAATTTGATCTGCTTCGGAAAGAAGCAGATTTTTACCAGATTGAGCCTTTGATTCAGTGTCTAAATGACCCCAAGCCTTTGTATCCTATGGATACTTTTGAAGAGGTTGTGGAGCTCTCTAGTACTCGGAAGCTTTCTAAGTACTCTAATCCAGTGGCTGTCATTATAACCCAATTAACCATCACCACCAAGGTCCATTCCTTACTAGAAGGAATTTCAAATTATTTTACCAAGTGGAATAAACACATGATGGACACCAGAGACTGCCAGGTTTCCTTTACTTTTGGACCTTGTGATTATCACCAGGAAGTTTCCCTCCGGGTCCACCTGATGGAGTACATTACAAAGCAAGGCTTCACAATCCGCAACACTCGAGTGCATCACATGAGTGAGCGGGCCAATGAGAACACAGTGGAGCACAACTGGACTTTCTGTAGACTGGCTCGGAAGACAGATGACTGATCTCCAGCCCTGAGAAATATTCCTGGAAGCTGACTCTCCAGGAAATGGAAGAGACTTTTTTTGTGTGTGTGTGTGTGTAGGTTTACTTTTTCCCTCATTACAGTGTGTTTTTTTTAAAATTTGTATTTATTTGAAGACATTGAGGACCAGAAGGAAGTTTTGTGCTCCAACAGATCCTTCCATGTTTGTTCCCTTTACCCTGAGTATGCATGTGCCTGTTCACAGTCTCCAGATACCTTTTTTATAAAAAGAAGTTTGAAAATCATTATGGTATATAATCTACCTTTAACAGCTTTTTTTTATTATAGTGCTAAAATGATTTCTGATAAAATGGTACCTAACTTAACTAGAAGGCTAAAAATGCAGAAATGAAAGAATAAACAGTACTTATAAAGCCTTTGAGAAAAATCAAAATATCATGTAGGGTAATCTCATTTCCAAACCAATAAGCAGTATTGTAATATTAAAGGAAAACTCTTCCAGTCATTTAAAGGTACTTGTTAATACTGCTTTTTACAGTTACGACAACTGTTTCTTTCTATGCATATAAATCAAGCAACCAAATATCTGTAGCCATGGAAATGTCTGACTAGAAATATTTATATTGGATTCTGAATACAAAATGTCCCTATGGTAGAAATCTTTTCTCTTATCCCTGGTGCAGTATAATTCCCAAGTGTATGATCTACCAGGAAAAAAAAACTAATAAAAATGAAATATGAAAATCAGGTTTGTATTTATTGGTTATTATTTAAGGGAGAAGATCATACTCCTTCTGTAAGTGTACACTGTTTATGTCTCAATATATAGTGCCCATCGCACTTTCATATTTGATTTGAGAGGACCCAGTAGAACCTTAGGCTGTAATTTATAAGTATTCTATTTTTCACTGAAGCAGGGATAGACAGAATTTTTCCAAAAGAGTATGTATTTGAATGATGAACATAAGATTTGAAAAAAAATTTTAAGTAAGACATACATAATGATTATAGGTCTTAAATTGTCCTATCTCTAAGTGTGATTCCTTCAGCTTTTTGCTAAATACTGGGACAAAATGAATTTAGCTGTTTTATTCTAATATATTGTTGTGACCCTCAAATATGTTACTATCAAAGTTGAATTTATTTCTGAGGAGAAGGAATAAACTGCAGAGAAGAAAAGGTCTGGAAAGCTGGGGAGATGTGTGTACTTTTACATATTCCAGTGTAGTCTTATTTTGCATAGTTCATTTGATTCTTGAAAGCTACTCACAGGTTCCTTTATGTTAAATAGTGAGATTCCTAGTTTGCTAGAATTCCTTATGAAAGAAGTCATGTTAACTTTTCCCCTGCCTTTTAAGAGAAGACTGGAGCTCTGGGGTAAGCAGGTCACTCTTGTTCTTCTTGCTATGGAGTATTCTGAGATTCTGTCTGTGAAAAGATGAGAACGTTTACTTATGTCTACTTATTGTTGTCTCTTATTTCAAATGTTACCCACATGCAGAAATCCTTAAGTATCCCATTTTCACCATCTTCAGTCTAAGATCCCTTAATGTTATTAACAAGTTGCTATGGTTTCAGTCAGTCATTGTACTAGTACCATTTACTCATTTGAGAAAATTGGCTCCTATTTTTAATTGGTTGATGGTTATCCAAAACAAAACACAAAAAAAACAAGACAAAATAAATCCCAAGAATAAAACAAATGCCAACATGGTAGATGCTGTTCTGTCGAGCTAGTTGAGATCAACACGAAGTAAAATAATTTGGGTTAAAAATAGTTGTGGAAGTAGAAATAATTTTAATTGTTTCAAGTTTGTGAAAGGCCACAGACAAGTCAGGAGTTGGCTGTAGAGCTCTGTGAGAGAGTGAGTGCATGCAGTAGGGTCATGAACATCTGTGCACGTGGCTGCTGAAGAAGCTCAAGAACTATTCCCTTCTCCCTTTTCCTTTTTCAGTTGTTTTGAAGTAAATCAGAAGTATCATTACACAGATAGGACTTCTGACTGCTAAAACATGACTCTAAAAATACAAATGCATATACATCATTTTACATTTAAAATTTCTATATATGCCATATTACCATCACAGTGCTGCTCGCTCTTGGAATATTGTTGCTGATTTCAGAGCTTAGCTCTACTGCTCTGTATCAGTGGCCGGATATATTTCTCATAGGCAGGGTTCTCCTGTTTTATAGAAAGAAGTGCATTGTTAAGACAGAATATGTCTGCCAGGATTAATGACTTTGACTTGCAAACAGAATGTTTAGCATCAAAAAAATAATATGTAAGATCCTTAATTTTAAAAATTACTTTTTAAATCCATTTTGTGTGAACATATGGAGAAACATTTTCCCAAAGAGCATCCTTCCTGTCTCATGCAGATTTTAAATTGTGGATACAGGCGGCTGATTAAAAAAAAAAAAACACAGCTTATCTTTGCTTTAGGAATTTAATACAAATAGAAGGCTTGATTCTTTGAGGCTTTTTGAAATTGAACCCAGACCACAAAGCAAGGAACCAAAATATAGAATCCAGCAGGATTCTATGCCAGACTAAGTTTCCTCCATCAGATTTTTTTCTTGTATAACTCTAGCTTCACCTATTATAATATTTGTTTTTGGCCTGGCTACACTAAAACAGTGGCACAGGCCTATAATCCCAGCTCTCTGGGAGGCTCAGACAGAGTGATCACAAGACCTATCCCAGACTGGGCAATACAGCAACTTAGCAAGACCCTGCCCATCCCCGCTACCCTTCCAAAAAATAGGTTGGAGGTGTAGCTCAGTGTGGAAGCCCTGGGCTTGATTCCTTGTACCACACAAAAAGAAAAAAACTGTATATTTGAAAACAAAACTTGTAAGTTTTATTTTCTACTGTCTCTTTAATGCAACAGTTTCTGGCACTACAGCATTCGGTCAGTTGAAGGAATGAATCAGTAGATATGTTTTAATGCTTGTAACTACTACTTGGGTGAATATTTACAATAGAATCATTGAAGGAAAATATAGAGTTTTTGATTTGAAATTATCCCCAGGGGTCCTTCCCTTCATATACAGGTAGGGAATCACACAGATAGGAATTCCTGTAAGAAAGGGGAGATGATTGGCTTTGCAATTTTCTTTGGGGAAGCTTGCTTGAAGCAGCATCCAGATCAGGGACCAGGCAGAAAGGCTGCAAGTAGACATCATGGCTTCAGCAAGCCACGAGAGAGCACATTATCCTGTCTAGGGACAAAGCTCGACACAGCCTGTGCTAGACAGAAGAGAGACTTAGGAATATATATATATATATATATATATATATATATATATATATATATATATATATATATATGTAATTTCCATTTGTACTTTTGTATTCCAAGGGCATGTTTCAACATAGCTGCTGCTTTGTTTAAACCACCTGTAATGTGCCTTTTTTCTACTGTGCATATGAGGAAAAATGTCTCTTCCTTGGAAAATAATTTCCAGTAGAGTAGAAAAGTACATAGTAAAAGCCTTGGTAGTCTCTAAATAAACAAGAAATGAACGCCATGCAGGTATGTATCAGCAGTCCACCAAGTGTCATTTTGCCTAACTGGAAATAAGATAATTTATAACCTCTGATTACCCGGTAGCTGTTTATGAAGTAGTCACATTGCTGTACCTGTCACCTTTTAGCAAGGTAATGTAAGATTAGATGACAGGTGGCATTTGTATGCAGTGAGTTCCTTTGTGTCACTGTGTAGGTCATAAAACCGTATTTGTTTATTCCATAAAAGTGGAGTGTCTGTTAGAGCCTAGAGGCAAAAAGGAGAAGGGTACATCCTTATTCATAGGCAAGTGGAATAAAAAAGTGGGATGAAGGGCATCAGTGTTTCATCAAGTCTCTTGAGGCTGTGGTCAGTCATGCCTCATTTAGATAAACCTGCTCCCATGGTATTCAGATTAAAGTCTTCAGAGATAAAAAACAAGAGTGCCCTGGTGTTCTCTAGTGGCCACGAAGAATCCAGGGAACTGGAATGTTTCCTGTGGTGCCTGTAAAACAGGTCTGAGCCATGTGTGTCAGCGTTTCCCGATAGGTGTCAGAGGGCCAGGATCTTGTCTAGAACACCAAAGGGCACGTATGAATCTTTAGTCTACAGGTAGGCTGGACTGAAAATTTGACTACTACTGTATTTTTATGCCAGCATTTAAATGTTAGAAAGGAGAGAGAGCTAATCCTCACAAAAAGTAATGCATTAAAGAATGTACTAAGCATAAGCATATGCCTTCTTCAGGTTAACTGCCTGTATTTCCTTGTTGAAAGGGATGTCTTCCTAGGGATGGGGATTAACTGAAATGGATCAGCCCTGTATCTGGCACCAGTTTGGGTAAAAGTGGTTGTGTTACAACTTTAGATGATCATGTTAAATTAAGCTCTGAGGTATCACAGAATACAAATTGCGAAGAGCAAGTCTAACACTGTGGTAAGTGTGAGTGAAAGCCTGAGGGTTGCCAATTTGATGAGCTGTTAAGACACCTCTTCTGAAATTGGACTGAATAAGTAGAAAAGTAAAAATCTGTTACTTACCTATAGACTCTTTGTTTTGATCATCTGTATAAAACATGCCATGAAATACTGGTCGCCCAAATTCTGAATGCAAGATTTCTTTGTTCACTCCAATTAATGTACCCACTGGCATTTGTAATTTTCCCCAATGAGTCTAGGCAGAGTCTGGGACACTGGCTGTTATGGTTAGATCTGTAATGTCCCCCAAAGGCCTCATGTATTTGGATGTTATGGTGTGGGGCCCGGTCAGGAAGGCCGATTGCAGGTGTGCGAACTGGAAGGATATAAACTCTTGCTGCCGGCTCTGGGGTTCCCATATCCTTCCTCTTGTGAGCAGCTCTTCTCTGACAGACCCTTTCTACCATAGCTAGCTGCCCAAGAATGGATGGAGACCTCATGAAACTGGGCTAAAGTAAACCTCTCCTCCTTTAAGTTGTGAATGTTGGGTATTCTGTCCCAGCAACAAGAAAGTAACTAGGACACTCGCCCTAAAGGGTTGGGATTTTATAAGTCTTCCCTCTATCCTTGCTGTTATGACATGAGTCCTGGTATTCTCTCCCAGCACAGGAGGGATCTTGTTGCCATGACCTTGGAATTGTCAGATGTGGCTTTCCTGGCTACCCAAAGCAACGCAGCAGCCTTCTTTGCTCCTGAGATTATCTGAAGAGAAGGGAGGCATCTTAGGCAGACAGCCAGGTCTGAACAGGACAGTTCTTGACTTATCCTGTCTATGTAAAACTGAGTTAGTTCAGAGGTGGAAAGGAAGATGGTTAAACTGCTGTGAATTGTCTGTGTGATTTTTGTTACTTAGAAGCCAGTTTGCCATGTGTATCTATGCTCTTGGGTACATCAAGCCATGATTTGGAGCTTGGGCCTTCCTCCTAATACCCTTTACCACGTTCTGAGCAGTGTATTTTGCTGAATGTGGTTCCTGCCGGGCCATACCCTCACCCCTGCTTTCTTTTGTGTTTTCTAAAAATGTTTTACAAAGATGTGCTGTGTCAAGTAATTTCCAATCTAATGGGAACCAATCAACATGGGGAAACCCAGAGGCATATTTACTGCTTGTTCTCAGCATATGTTCCCCTCAGCTACCTGAGAATTGGTTGGTGACTTCTGGGCCCACTGGAACAGACGTTCATAGGCGTTTCCATCATAACAGCCGAGTGCAGAATTTAGACATTTATCAGTGAAGTCAAAAGCATCAGTTAACAAGATAGCATCCTTCCTGAGAGAGGAAAAGAATTTGCATTTTAGATTGCCCTTATGAATCTCATTAAGAGTTGTATTATTGTTACTTTTCAAACAGCTCAGCTTGCCTTTTGCTTGTTTTTTCTTTTGGTTTTGATTTTTAATCAGTTGCATGTGCACAGAAGGGAAAAATTTAAGGCTTGTTGTCCAGAAACAGTCTATCCTCATCTCTCTTCCATTTTCTTCTCCCTAGAGGCAATTTCAGTCTCATAGCTGGTTTAAATATTTTGGTATTTACCTGCATATCTCTGAAATCTTGTTTGTATTGCTCACAACTTCTTGATGCTGCAAGAGGTACCCTACTAACTCTGTTTTTTACATTTTATCTGTTGATTCTCCATTACAGCAAAATACAGATTTACTTTTAGCATCTTTCTCTTTATCTCCCCTGACCCAAGCTTCCTCCCACTGGCCTTCCTGCCTAATAAAGTTGTAATTTTGGCTGGATCAGTGTGCAGTGTTGACATTATGACATGTGTACATTATTAAAGTATTTGAGGTAGCTAGGGTACCGTCTCTGATTATTCCACATTGTTACGAACCCCCTTCCCTCGTGTCCCCAGTGCTCTCTTTTCCCTTTGTAGCCAGCTGAAATTCTGTGATCCACTATATTCACTCCTCAAAAATATATTCAGCACCTGGACCACAGAGCAAAACCGTCTCAAAAAATGTGTGTATGTGTGTGTGTGTGTGTGTGTGTGTGTGTGTGTGTGTGTGTGTGTATTCAGCAATTTTTCTTGCTTACTACTTTCTTACTAGTTTAGCAAAGCCCATCCCTTGTTATCTCCAGTTTTCCACCAACTTCGTGCTACCACATTTGTAGGTCTATTTGACTGGAAAAAACAGCCTAAGCTGAGGGCCTACGGGTGCAGGTGGGCCGGTCGCTGCTTCGCAGCCATGCTGCATTGCTCTAGTTTGTGCATGCTTTCATTCTCTTAGGTGGTTATTTTGTACATTCTCTGTCGTTTTCTCCATCTCTCTATTAGGACTGTGCGTCCTTTTTCACCGATAAGATGGAAACATTGAGAGAATTTTCACATGTTCCCATCCCTGCATTTGTACATAGTGCGTCCTCTTGTCTTAGCTGTCCAGGCTTCCAGCTCCGGCCAGTCATTTCCTCCTTGTCTCCTCATGCCTTCTGGTCTTGTCTACTGGAGATCAAAGTTCCAGAATTCTGCTTTTTCCCCATAGTGTCACAATTCCCCTTTCTGCTGAGTCATTTTCATTAGTGTACAAACATCCTGTCATCCCTTCTTTAAGAACAAGATTTTGGCTCTTTTCCTCTCCACTATCAGTCCCCTATCTTGGGTCTGTGTGTGACAGAAGTGGAAAGGTGATGTCTGCCGTCCCCAGGTCTCTCATCCCCGCCCCCCAGAAGCTGGTTTCCTTCAGTGACCCCACCACTCTGCAGCCCAGCTCTCCTCAAGGTCACCTCTTGACTTTGGAGGGTCTACCCTCAGTCCTTGTGCTCTGCTTCTTGTGACATCATCCCCCTCGTGGCGTTAAACACCAACCACATGCCAGTAGCTTCCAGATGTATCCCTCTGGGATCACTTGCCTTGTTTCCTGCTAACCAGCATCCATACCTAGATTTTTTTTCCTTTTCCTTCTTTCTTTCTTTCTTTCTTTCTTTCTTTCTTTCTTTCTTTCTTTCTTTCTTTCTTTTTTTTTGAGACAGTCTCGCTTTGTAGCCCAGGCTGGTCCTGAACTCACAATGGAGCCCAGGCTAGCCTTGGCTTCATGGCAATCCTTGGCAATCCTCCTGTCTCAGCCTCCTGAGTGCTGGGATTACAGGCATGTGCCACTACCCCTGGGTTCTGTGGTGCTGGGGAATGGAACTTCTTAGCGCTTGACTTAGCGCGTGCTAGGCAAGTGCTTTAACCACTGAGCCATTTTTCCAGCCCCCATACCTGCATTTCTAACAGACTTCCCAAACATAACATGCCCCAAACCAAAATGCTGGTCTTTACTTGTCCCTCTTGCTCTAAGCTGTGCCTCGTGGTATTCCCCACTTATGGTCAGTGGGCTTCGTTAGCTCTCAGTTGGCCCCAGACTTCGCCCACTTCCCGCCTTCTGAGCTACTGCTCAGATCGGTTCTCTGTCATCTCTCTCTTGAACTATGACTTTAACCTCCCAGCTGGTCTCTCTGGTGTTTTTTATTCTTTTTCTGGAGCTGAGGATTGAACCCAGGGCCTCACAACTGCTAACCAAGTGATCTACCAGAGTTACACCCACAGCCCCTTCTTTTTATTCTTAACGTGGCAGTTTGAGTAATTCTTTAACATATACCCATTATATTATTTCAGATTTGCCTATTCCATGCTCAAAACCCTCCCATTCTTACCCAAAGTAGAAGTCCACATTTTAAGCCTGTGCGAGGACACTTACTCACCCTTTCCCTTCCCTGTGCACCCTTGACTCCCCAACCTCTCTGACATTCACCTCGTCATCCATTCCCATCTCTGCAGCCTTTTCTCTGTTCTCTGGATGGGGGTGCCAGGCATTGGGGCTGGACACGGCTATGTTCTGCCTGCTTCCGGGCAGCCGCAGATTCCTCTCACCATGCCTTTCCCCCTGCCCTCAGCTCCTTCCTCAGGTTGCACCCTCCTGGCGAGGGTGGCACGCCCCCCCCCCCCAGCTTGTGGCACCATTCACTTAGTAAATGCTCACTTTTATATACACGTGGATGTGTTGTGTACATGTGCGCGTCTCTTGTTTGTAGGCATGGTGACCTTGTTCAACCTGAAACTTTATTTATTTTTTTATATTTTTTCTCAGTTAATTATTAGTGTACAAGACCTTAGTTGAAACTCTGAAACTTTATTTTTTGTCTTTGTCCTCTGGTTTTCTTTCTGTGAAGTTTCCTGGTTTTGTTTTCTAATCCCTAAATTGACTTAATTTCTACTGTCATTTTATTTCAGAAAGCTTTTTTTTCCTGAATATTTTAAAATAATGACACTTCTGGTTCTTAATTTGCCCTTGCAATGTCTCTTTGTACCTCCCAAGATATTGTTGATGTTTCTCTCAAGTTTCCTTCATCCTGCACTTTCTCTTGTACTCCTCCAGATTCCTTTCTTGTTTTGGCCCTACTTTTTATGTTAGGGCCCTTCCTCAGGTATCTGGTGACCCATGAGTATCTGATCATAGTTAAGAGTGGGAAGGGGATGGAGAAATAGCTCAGCAGTTACAGTGCTTGACTAGCAAGCTCAAGGCCATGAGTTCTACTCCCTAGCACCACAAAAGCCAGACACGTTGGCACATACCTGTAATTCCAGCACTTGAGAGGCTAAGGCAGGAGGATTGCTGTGTGTTCAAGGCCAACCTGGGCTACATAGTGCAGGGCCAGCCTGGACTACAGAGTGAGGCCCTGTCTCAAAAATTGGGGCATTAGCTGGCCCCCTAGAACCTGAGTTGCATGTTACTAAGCTTCCCTATGGGTTAAGTTGGGTGGAGTGCTATGGGACCTGGCCTCAGTCTGTAGCTTCTTTTCCCTGGGCTGGAGTATTATATCAGGCTGTCACTTTCCCAGGAACCAGCAGGACTGGGGAAGGGAGGTACTAGTATTTGGCCTATAAAGCCTCCCGTTTTCTGTAGGGTACTCTCATTCTGCACTGTACTTGGTGTTCTCTGTGTACCAGGGAACCTCTGCTTACTGTTTTTCCAGCGGGGTCAAGGAAAGTTTTAAAACCATTCACAGGGAGGAGGGGAAGTGGGGACTGAACTCCTGAGCTGGACCTTGGACCCGTCCTGTCAGGGTCACCTTTGTCCCCACTGCCAGAGGTGCGCACAGCGCTGCTTACTCCTGGGGCTCTTGGCTGAGGCCTGTCTGCTGAGTCATTGCATGTTCATTTCCCTCCGACTTCCATGTTTCTTTTCTTTTCCTGTTCTTTCTCTTTGCATGTTGATGGGTTAAAATACGTAACCCTTTTGTTGCTGTTCTAGTAGGGTTTCAGGAAGGAACAAAAGTAATTGCACATGTTCAATCTGCCATCTTTACCTGGATATCCTCCAACTGAGATTTTACGACCACTTAAAAGCCTCTTGGGCCAGTTCATTAATATCACCCAGAGAGCCGGTTCTTGGTGTCACTTAGAATAGTGTGCTGCCCTTCATTTGTCATTTCAGGAATCTGAGGGAGATAATGATTAATGAAGGCAGGGAACTGTGACAGAGAAGCATTATGAGCACAGAATCTGTTACACACCTAATTACCCTGCAGTAGTAAGGTTACTTAGAAACCATAATGTAAGCAAATCAATTTGTGGGTTTGATGCATGTGTAAGTTGGCAGCCTGCATCAGTGCTGTCTGTCTAAGATGATCTTTCGTATTTTACCATCACCACCAACAAGAGCCAGCATGTTACTTTTCTTCATGTGATTTTAAAATGGCAAATGTTTCAGAGAGTTAGATATACTTGGGCTAGAAGTGTGTACACTAGAGATTGAGTACAGGGCCTTCACACTGAACTACACTATCCCTCCCATTTTTATTCTTGATTTTGAGACAGGGTCTCACTAAGTTGCTAAGTTGCCCAGGTTGGGCTTGAACTTGTGATCCTCCTGTCTCAGCCTCCCAGGGTGCTGGGATTATGGACCTCATCCATGAGGACTGACTTAATGTGCAGTACTTAATTATGCCCTTATTGGTTATTACTGGATTTCCTGTTTCTGTTTTAGGGGAAGTTTAATAACTGAGGACTTATGTATTAGATATATTTTTGATGATTTAATTGAACAAACATTGCCAGCCCCAACTATCTGTTAGGTGCTTATATATAAATGTCAAGAAATACTGTACATATTAGATATAAAAATAATTGTGTCTGTGTATCATGAAAAATCATATAAAAATCTCAACATCTTTCCATTTTATTCGCTTACTCTTGCTGATAATAATAACTATTAGAAGTTCTAGGGGAAAAGTCTTCCTACATATAATAGGCATCATATTTCGTGCCCAGTGAGATCTTTAAAAAGCTGTGTTTTTATTATGTCACTAAAAAAATCTTAATAGGGATGGTAAATAATTTATTTTATTTTAATTTCTGTGTCATCCAGTACCCTCATCAGGTTGCGTTTTGGTTTGGGTTTTTTAAGCGATAGTTAAATTATGTATAAAATAACAAGATGAGAGCATTGCATTAGTATTTCATGACCCTAAATTATAATGCGTTAATTCTGCATTGTGGAAGTGTTCGTAATATTGTTTTACACATCAATATATGAGTTACTGAGTGTAAAACTTTTTATCTTGAAGCTAAGGATTTATGAAAGTAAATTCACTAAACTTGGCAAGAATGTCCTTAATTATATTCAACACAGGGCTGTGTATGATATAAACAATACCTCCACCTTAACATACAGGCTAAGGACGCATGCTCGGGGTTTCAACAGGCCTGAGGCTGTGTCGTTCTCTTTCTCTAGCTGTGTGCCACTGGGCACATTAATTCCTACAGGCCTGATTTTTTTCCCCAGTCCAGTCAAAAGGTTGCAAGGATTAAATGATATGATGTGTATAAAAATGTCCACCTCTCCCCAAGTGCTCCTTATGCTGTGGTATTATTGACACCTATGATTTAAATATTGCTTGCTTCATGTTCTCTAGGTAGCTCTTTCCTTGATGATGTTGAAGAGTTCAACTGAGATAATTTATGCATTTCACTTTTTTTTTTTTTGAGAGTCTCACTCCATAGTCCAGGCTGATCATGAACTCACTATGTAAACTAGGCTGCCCTTGAACGCATGGCAATCCTCCCACCTCAGTATCCCGAGTGCAGGAACTACAGGTGTGCACTACCATGCCCCGCTGAGATAACTTATTCTTAAAGATGTCCTCCATGTTTTCGTTCATGAGTTCCTGATGCTTTATTTGGTATAGTATTGCCGGTGTAAACTTCTCTAGGGCTGGTGCTGCTTTTGCTATACCCCATGTCCACAAGGTGGAGGAGTTGGTAGTGACCTCGGTACAGGATACACTCACCGGATCAGACAGAGAAGGTCCAGGTAGGCTGTTCTCACCATGTCCACTTGGGCCCCGGAAAGGAAGCCATCATGGAGAAAGGCACCTGAGTTGTTCAAGATGCCATCTAAGGCAAAAAGGTCACACAGGCGTTTGAGCACCTGCTGAATTGCTGGCTCACTGTCCAGTTTCTCCAGAGTTTCCTTAAAACTCTTCACAGTGAGATAATAGCAGTGCGCCTGCAAAAACATAAAGGGCCATGAACAACTAAAGTCACCCAGAAGCTGGGCAAGATTGTGGAGCAAACTGCTGTGGCCATGTTTCTTGGTAGCTGAAAAATAGCTATTTCAGAAACACAGCAACACAGAAACACAGCAAGTGTGTGTGTGTGGGGGGGGGGGGAGTGGGTGCGCGTGCGCGCCTGTGAGTGTTGGGAGCTGGTGAGCTCCAAAACTGACTCTTGGTTTCCTGTTTGGCTTGGAGCGGTTTCAAGAAGGTTTGAAAGTGGAGAGAAAGCACACAGGAGCGTGGGAGACTGGAGGCTGGCCTGCGGGATGTGGAGGCCGGCACCCCTTCTCGGGGGAAGACTGCTATTGATTGTCTGGCATGTGTAAACAGTGGTGTGTGTGTGTGTGCACATAAGAAAGTAAGGGCTCAAGACGTATGTGAAATTTATTCTGGAGGTTCAATGTGGTTCTTTAGCTCACATGCAATGATTGTGGCTCTATCAGTTGCTATGGGCCCCTTCCATGGGGCCCTGTCTTCTCCCCACAGCCTGGCCTCATTCATCAGGGGCCATCAGGACCCTAAGTCTCCTGCCCTATTGGTTGTTAAATATTTTGAATATTTCTCTATATGAGAACAAGTACTCACAATCATTTTATCAGGTAGGATATGTGAAAGTCATGGGGGAGAGAGAGAGAAAGAGCATAAAGTAATACTTCTCACATTTGTGTATGCATATCTCCTGGACATCTTGTCAAAATGCAGATTCTAGGGGCTGGAGGAATAGCATAACGGTTAAGGTGCTTGCCTAGCAAGCACAAAGCCCTGGGTTTGATTCCCTAGAACCACATAAACTGGTGTAATCCCAGCACTAAGGAGGTGGAGGCAGGAGGATTTCCATGAGTTTGAGGACAACCTGAGCTACCTAGCAAGTTCAGGACTGGCCTGAACTACTAGAGTGAGAAAAAAAAAGAAAGTAGTTCTTGAGGCTGCTTTTCTAAAAAGTTCAAGTTCCTCTGTGATGCCCGTGGGCATATTCTTACTGCTAGCTACCTTTCTTAAGTTTAACTGGAGTTAACTCTCTAGTTGTAACTATCCTGAAAGTGGACTCTCTTTTTAGTTGCATTTTGCAAACGAAGACACTGAGTCACTGCAAGACCAAGGCCATATGACTATGACATTGTGGTAGCAATATCCAAACCAGGGCTGCACTCTTAATTGCTCCCCAGGCTGGATTATCTGAGCACCAGCATTTGCTTCAGTAACCCTGGGGACTGCCAGCTCTCCGGAGCAGAGTCTGAGATTAGAGGCCCAGAGTCTTTCAGACCCTACTGGGCTCTTCCATGTCTCTCTGTCTTACAGACTGGGAAGATAAAGCCCAGAGAGTGGAGGGACTGTCTGAGGTCACATAGCAGGTCACACACAAAGCCTATTGCTTTTCCCTGGCCACCCTTCAGATGCAGCCATTCCTTATTTGTACTTTTACAACTTACAGGTGAGGCCTGGTTGGATGCTTGCGGTTTCTGCCGAGCAGCTGACCCCACGAAGCAGGAGGGTACGGGACGTCCTACCCATCACGACCTTTGGAACTCAGCTGGGCGCCACCTCCCCAGAGAAGTTGCCAGGGACTCCCTCTTCTCCCTCAGGATGGCCAGACTTCCCAACCTTGATGTCCTAGCTCTTGAGCTCCCCTTGGTCACTGATTACACTGAGGCTACCTCAGCACACAGGTCATCTCCGAGGAAGGTGGCTTAGCTGCTTCCTATCTCTGGAACTTCACTTTCCTGTTCTCTGTCCTTCCCCTTTGAAAGAAAAGCACTAGTCTGTCTCAGAGGTGTGTGTACGAAGCGAGGCAAGGCATAGGCTTAGAAAGCAGACGGCTGAGTAATGAACGGATGGCTGTGGTTCCTCTTGTGGTCACCCAGCAAGGGTGTACAGCCTTGGCCTGCCCTCTGTGCAGCAGGGAGTGAGCAGGTGCCCAGAGGCAGAGGAACTGAGACCTGCGGAGTTCTGGCAGCTCCTCAAGACCTGTGGGGGGGTTGGGCCACCAGGTGGCGCTCATGCCCCAACTGCTGGGCCAGTCCTGCCCTACATGGCCCATTGAGAGCATTCTTCAGAGGCTGCCATCTTGGGGCTTGAGGATTAGAGTTATGACCTTAATTTTCCTGTTATTGCCAGGGTCCCAGGTACCTAACCTCAGGAGGCACCCCAACCCTTTCTTCAGTACTGGAAATAGAACCCAGTAACACTGAACTACATCCCCAACTTACTTTATTTCGAAACAGTGTCTCTAAGTTGTCCAGGCTGAGCTTGAATGTTGTTTTTTTTTGTTTTTTTGTTTGTTTGTTTTGTTTTTGGTTTTTTTTGGATTATACCCAGAGTCTTTATACAGAACTACATCTCCAGCTCCCCCTCCCCTTTTTGAAACAGGGTCATACCAAGTTGGTGAGTTGTCCAGGCAGGGCTCCAATTTGGAATCCTCTGTCTCAGTCTCTCAGAGTACTGATTTTGGGAACGCACCACCATGCCTGGTGTGATCTGTTCACCCCACAGCTGGGTGAGGCCTGGCCCTTCCTCTACCCCCTGGGTATTTCTGCATCTATCTGCTTCTCTCCATGCCCTCTGAGAAGCCCCTGGTGGGGACCGCCCTTAGTCCTGGCCCAGAAGGTGCTGCCTCCTGCTAGTTGGCCTCTGGCCTCCAGCCCATTCCTCCCCTGCGGTTGCATGATTCTTCTAGAATGAAACCCTGATCACTCTCACTCCTCTGACAGGAACATGGCAAAGGCTTCCCACTGCAGTGATGACACGCCTCCTCCTCTGTCTCCCTCTGCCCGCCTTCCTCTCCTTGTTTGTCTTTCTCCTTAAGCATCTCCTTCTGTGTTACCATGTGATGCTCCCTGGTTCCAAAGCTGCCACCCTCTTCAGCCAGCATATTTATGCATATCTGTGAAGTCTTGGCCTATGAACCATTTCTGGGAAGCCCTTCTGTCTCCCCAGGGTGAGAGGCACACCTTCCGGGGAGCCATAGCAGCCAAAATGCCTGTCTCAGGGCCTCCCTGGCGGTAGCTGGATACGGGCAGCGGCTGTTGATGCAGTGTGTGCTCAGATACTTGCCAACTGACTGTGAATGATTCACAAACACAAAACACAGCGGAAATCGAATCAGACATCCGAGGATTGCCCGTGGGGCTGAAGAGGAAACCTGACCTGCTTTTCTATCTGGGAGGAAATATTTGAACAACCTGAAGCAAATCCAATAACACTGCCTCATTACCGTTTCCCCTAAGAACCGCCAGTGAGATTGCTTTGGAGTTAAGTCCTTTAATTAAAATATCCTGGACTAAATCCTTGGAAGTAAAACGAGGGCAGCCATGTAGAGCAGGGCTGGGAAATAGCGGCAAAGCAGGGATTGTCCCAGCAGGGGAGCCAGCCTGGGAAACAAAATGGGCCCTTTGCCATGCCCCCGGCCAGCAGCTCACCTTAGCAGCCTGGAGGTGGATGACAGTCGTCAGGTTCCAGGCCTCATGCTGGTCAGTCCCGGATTGTGTGAGGGTCTGCAAATTATGTACGGAATCCTTTGTGAGCCTGGGCACCAAAGAAAAAAAGGTTCAGCTTCCTGACTGGGGTAAAAGATAACTGAGGGGCGGCGGGGTCCTCAGAAATAAAAATAATTCTTCTTTATTGATCACTTAAAAGTCATAAAGCTGAATACTTGATAAACATGATCTCCTAGGAGCAGGCTTTCTCCAAGTCTCAGAGGTAAAGTTGTCCAGAGTCCCACAACTAGCAAGGAATAGAGGCAGGATTCGGGTTTGTTCTGAACTGCTATTTAAAGGCTTGGGCCAGGAGCTGCTCTCCCTTTTTAATACCCATTCCATCCCAACACCATTGTTTTCTAGTGTGCTGTTGACTAGCTTCCTGTGGCCTAAGCAAGGAAGGTGTCCCTCTGTAAAGGCCAGTGATACCTACTACCCCCGGCCTGCTGCAGAGAAACCTAAACACAGAAACAACTCTGACTCTTGACCTCCAAACCACTGAGCTAGTCATCTGGCATTGTATTTACCTTTATTCCCCTTTCTTTTCAGTTCCCTGAATGTCCACATAAGATCCTAGGAATTTGTGTATTTATTAGGCAATATTTATTTTGCTTTGTCAGGGAAATTGCCAGCTCATGTCACATAGAGTTCCAAGCAAAGAAAGAAAGAAAATGGCATTTTAGTACCCCGGCAGCCTTATTTCCCTCTGTCCAACCCTGCCAGATAAAGTATGAGTCCTGCTAGGCCTGGGGTTTTCAGCAGAGTGGAATATTGGCAGAACCCCTCCTGATTCTTAAAAAAGTACCTGACATATTGTAGGTACTTAATAAATAGTTGTGAGATAAAAAAGAATAAATGAATGTATGTATGTGTGCCTCATTTTGCTTGGTATCTCAAAATAACTATCAGGCATTCCTGGAGCCATAGGTTGGGATGTACTGGAAAAAAAAAAATCCCCCCAGATTGTTTTAGACATTTCAGTTCAGGGCATGATTCAGAAAGTTCTTTTTTAGATAATTAAATTTGTCCTTCTTTGATGGTGCTTGTATTTGACCATGACCTGTCTATTCCCTGCTCCTAGTGTGTTTGGGCATTTGTGTTTGGTTTCACAGTAAGTGCCTGGCAAAGTCTGTTGAATTGTCAGAATGAATAGGTGCTGGGTTTCTATCTGTATTCCTTGAGCCTACCAGGCTCTAGAAATAAACTAATGATATCCTACAGTATAGTCAATTTTTTGAAAATTATTTTTAGATTATGGGATATTTAAAGCTTACAGTATTGCTTACTGATCTAATGCCAATGCACTCGTACTGTTTATATGTGGTACATTCATTGCACTGAAAATCATAACAGAATCTAAAGCTTTGAAAAATTCCTCTCATTGCCACAGGGTGATGTCCTTCCACCACTGTGGCCAGGGGGTGGACAGGATGGTGGGCAGTGGCTCTCGGGTATGCATCTCCTTCTTTCCTTCCATGGCAGAAGGGCTTGGAGGACTGGAGACACGAGGGATGGGAGTGGTTTGTAGAAGCATTCCACCCACCCACCCCTAAGGATCCCAGATCCCAAAAGGCCACAGTGTGGGAAGGAGCCTCCCCCTAGTGAGACACTGACTTCTCACTGTTAGCTTACCTGGCCGCCACATGTGCCCAGGCCACAGTGTAGAGCTCTGGGCTGAGGAAGTCGGCTGCCTTCTGGGCCGAGCACTTGGCCTGGTGAGGGACAGCGAGATATGCAACAGACTGAGGAAGAGGCTTCTGTGCTGTGGAGCCTGGAGATGCCTGGGCTTGCAGGTAGCTCTTCACCAAAAACCTGGGGATGACGGTAGAGACAGGTGAGACAGCAGGGGGCTCTGTGGATAGTCTAGCTGCCCTCACTCCAGAGGCACACACTCCAACATTCCCACAGGAGAGCCAGGACCTCAGGCCTCTGTACACCCACCCTCCCATGGCAACTGGCCACTCTGAAGCTCCCTCCTTTTGCCATTCTGCTGTGAGGTGCCCCCAGGGCTCCAGCTCTCAGCAGTGAGGCAGGGCTGCAGAGCTGGGCACACACACTTAGATCCTGAACATAACCTTTATGAGATCTGTGCAAACAGCAGCTTTTCTGTCAGAATCCTCTAATCTGGGCTGACTTGTACAGTGACTATGTATAAATTGAATTTCCTGAGCTGGGACAAGGAGGATAGACTCAAGAATACTGACATGAGAGGGAGGATTATAGGTGACTCTTATTCCAGCCCGCTCATTACAGATTCTGGGCTTGGACAACCCTGACTCCCAGCGGCTCTGCTGAGACACTCTCGGCAATTTAGGACCGTCTGTGGGCTTGGCATTGCCTCCCTAGGCCTCGGGTTCTTCATCTCTACCTGGGAATGATAATACTTACATGATCATGGCACTGCACAGGGAACATTTATGAGGTCCTTGGCATAGCACTGGGAATAGAGTATCTAATATAGGCTATTATATTCCTTTTGTAATTAAAAAAAAACCAACAAAGTTATTTATATACTTAAAAACCCCACACACGTTATAGATCATATTTGCCCCTGAATTCCTTTCTTCTTGCCTATAGTAGAATTTGTTTGTTTCATCACCTGAGAGTGAGTAAGTCTGAGAGGCTTTGTGAATCTCGGAGGAGGAGGAGGCGGGCTTGGCCAGTCCTCCCTGCCTTCTGCTTGGAGCTCTGTTTTTGTGTCAGTTCTGTGCTAGCCTAGGCCAGTGCATGAGTGAGGCAGATATAGGCCCTTCCCTTGGGACTCCTGGTCCAGTTGTGGAGCAAAGCTAAAAATGGCAAACAAAATATGCAGACAATTATAGCTGGGCATGGTGGCACACTCCCATAATCCTGTCCACTCAGGAGCCTGAGGCAAGAAGATTGCCAGCTCAAGGAGAGGCTGGCTAACTTAGCTAGATTCTTAAAAAATGAAAAGGGCTGAGAGGTGCAGGCCACTAAATAGAGTGCTCCCAGGTTTGGTTTCTAGTACCAAAAAAAGAAAAGGCAGACAATTATAGGTTATGTTAATTGTTCTCAAGGAAACAGGCAATGTTAAGTGGTAGAGAAGCAAGTGCAAAGGTGTCCTTTGGAAAGAAATGTGTGGTTGGCAGAAGTGAACAGAGGCAAGAGACAGTGGAGCAGGATGAAAAGGGGCCCAGGGTCCAGGCCGTAATGAATTTGCAGGCCATGATGTCACAGGTGGCATTTTCCTTTGAGCAGTGGGAAGCCAGTGAACACTTTGAAGCAATAGAAAGATGTGATTTTCTCCAAGCTTTGAAAAGATTCCCTTTGTGCCTGTGGAGAAGTGGGGCAGGGCAGCAGACAGTCAGGAGAATGATGCTGTTGTCTAGGTGAGCGAGGGTGGTGGCCTGGCTGGGAGCAGCAGTGGATTGGGGGAATGGGATGGACAGAGACCTTCTGTGATTTTGGACAGCCCCCAAAGGATGCTTCCCAAACGCTGCTCCCTCTGAGGGCCTTGGTGGGAAGCTTGAACCTGAGCAGATGCTTGGTGGGTTCCCCCAGGGGTGGGTACATGCCTGGGCCAGTTGGGGCCTTACCTGGCCACCTGCAAGTAGAGCACTGTATTCTCACCCTCAAAGGTGCAGGAGGCTGTCACGTGGGTGACCAGCGATGGCAGACCGCTTAGTTTGGAGTAGCCATGTCCACCACAGGCCCTCCGGCATGCCTCAGCCCCCTGGGTGCAGAAGTCCGCTATCATGGCCTTCATACCTGTACTGAGCGCGTGGAGCTGTAGGGACATGAAGGGGTCAGGCAGTCTGGGGCCCTGCAGCAAGGACTGAGCTCACGACTCTCTGAGCATTTCCTGCTAGCTGAGCACTGCTCTGTGAAGCGTTCCCTTAGCTCATGCTTAGTGAGTGAGAAGGCTGAGCCTCAGAGTCACACGTTTAGGCAAGGCAACTGCGGAGACACTGGGGATGAAGGGAAGTCTGTCCTGGCAGCAACTCTATGACCTTCAGAAAAAGCTGCTGCCGACATTGGGCCCACAATCCTCCAGAAGGTAAGTCCTTCTTTCAAAACTTTAGGTCTTTGGGAGGAAAGTCGTATTCGTTTTCCTTTCTGTATCTCATTTGTGAAACAGGGATAGAAGCAGTATGTCCACAGAGTTGGAAGAAATAATCATGCAATGCTCATAAAGCATGGTGCCTGGACAGATGAATCTTGGGGTGTAAGTCCACAGGGCTTTGACTGAAACCCTGGATAGACTGAACTTCAGTGTGTGTGTAAGCCCACAGTGACTCATGTGAGGCCTACGGGCTAGATGTGTTTTGGAATCTAGTAAAAGTACATTCAAGGTATATTGTATATAATACCCACAGTGGGCTTTGGGAAGCCTTAGGGATTGTATATCTTAATATTTCTGCTATGTTTGTGCTCAGTGGAATAAATCAGGCTAACTCTGGTCAGGTCACACTATGCTGACACACGAATTCCAGGTAAGTTTTGTGTCTCAAATATATTATCAGGGCTTATGGATCTGTGTTCTCTATGCAGGGTTCCCTAACCCCTGGACTGACAACTAGCCCATGGCCTCGGAAGGAGTAGGTTGCCAGGGCAGATAAGCCATGAGCAGGAGGAGAGCTGGAGCAAGCTGGCATGCTCCTGTTGGATTCTAATGCCACTGTTAATCGGACAGGAGACAGGCTTTGCTCTCACTCCCTTCCTGCTGCTGCTCACCTTTTCAAAGCTCTCCTCCCACAACCCACTGCATGACAAATTCACCCTACTCAGGAGAATGGTTTTCAACTAAACCAGTCCCTCATGTCAAAAAGGATGGGGTCCACTGCTCTATGTGTATTTCCCCCAACATTTTTGGAGTGGCCAGATGTGGGTGGATTTATGTATCAGGGTACACTGATATCCTGGGAAATTGGAGGACTGAGGAAGGTAAGGAAGACCCAAGCGGGTAGGTTGTAGTCACTCCCAAGAGTGGTGCATGTCCCAGCAGACAGCAGGTACCTCAGGCAGGAGGCTGAAGTCTCTGTTCCGAATAGCATCATAGGAATGCTGGAAGAATTCCAAGAGGCCTGTTGCCTGGAAATGGAAGGCATAACTCATGGCCAGCTGAGGAAAGAGTTTCTGCTGCTGCGTCTGGTAGTCCAGGATTTTTGCCTCTGGGTCACTGGAAGGAAAGGAAAGTTTGGAAGATTGCTCTGTGCCACATCCATCTTCCCATAATTCCAACACCGTAAAAGCCTTATTAAACATTGGCAGTTCTTTATAACTCACTGCAAAGCTGACACAGGCTATTGAATCTAACATTAATATCCACATAGTTTGCTGTGAAAACATTGACAGGCTTGCTTATAGGTACTGCCTCTTGTGGAGGGAGGTTTCCAATATTGTAGCATATGCACTGACCACATTATTATAAAATCTTGAAAAGTTTTGAAGTCTAACACGTCAGATCCCAAGGATCTGCTGAGGGGTGTGGCTCTGTGCCCTTGGTGAACCCATGGCCTTTTGCTGCCCACAGGTACTTGCTGTGGTGCTGGGAAATGTCTTGTGCCTAAATAACAACTCTTAGGAAGTAAACTTGGGCCCAGGAAGGGACTATGCCTGCCATTGCTATGTCCTCTGTGTCTAGGACTGTGTTAGACATGTAGGGCCCACAGTAACTGCACGGAAAGAAGGTGTGACTGTGAGAAGTTGGTAGAACTGGGCCCTCTCTAGGATGGCAGCTCCTTGAGCAACGTGACTTCTTATCACAAACCTGGGGACACTTCTGTTATCCAAACAGTCTGGGCTGTAGGCAGGACAGTAGCAATATGTACCTACTTTGCAGGGTCCCTGTTCTCTAGGGCAGATGCTCTCAGCCTAGCATCCTGAAGGCCAGGTTGCTAAGGGTATTGTGTGTTTGCCAGAAAAAAGGACCCTGGGCTATACTGCATTTGCCCCTTGGAACACTGCTCCTGTGACACCCACTTTATAGACATGGAAGCTGGAGGTGTGTGGTACCCTGTCTGCCTGGCATTCAACACTCAGTCCATTTTGTGTCATACTATTCTGGACTCTCAGGCCACAGCCTCAAATAACAGCAGGCCCTATACCTGGCTGTTGTAGGTCTCGTCCAGGTGATCTCACTCCACACAAGGTGGAAAACAAGGCCTGGAGAAGACCCAAGGGTTTGCCCAGGGCCAACCAGCCACTATGGTCAGATGCTGACAGCCACAGCCACAAACAGTCTGATGAGACATGACTTTGTCAGACAAAACCTGACAGAAGAAATCAGCTTAGCAGCTGGCTGACCCACACTTACTAGCCAGTCATAATTTTGGCAATGTAGTTGGACTCAGATGGACCTAGGCCGAATGAGACCAGTTGATACAGGGCCAAAGGCACACAGTCACACAGAGCCCCATAGGGCCAGACATTGAGGGGGTCTAGGTTGGGCCAGCTGGTCAGTTACAGTTAGAGGAGCAAGAGGACCTCACTGCCATGGCTCAGTGGGGCCAGGTCTGCGCAGACTGTGTGTGTGGGATGCCTGCTCCCAGCCCCCGGCCCTGGCACAGAAGTAGTAGTAGGGCATGCACACTGGGGACTGAGCCTTGGCCACATCTGCTGTGGTCAACTTCTGGGTGCCTCTTGCCTGGGCCGGATCCGGGACTGACGTCGGATGACGGAGTAGCGTGTAGCAATGACACAAGCTTTCTGCAGTAAGGGCAGGATTGCAGCTTGCAGCAGGTGCACCCGTGTCACCACCATGGCGAGGTAGTTGCTCTGTGCCGTCCCAAGCCTGATGTAGGTGCCATCTGGTAAGACCTGTGTGAAAGGACAGGCACTGGGTCAAAGGTCTCCAGTCTACTGAACCCCCAGCTGGGGCCTCCACATCCCATGCAGCTCTACTTGTGTTCATCTGGAACAGATCCCAACAAACGTAAATACAGGGAACACCTTGCCGCTTGTTGCTAACTAGTTATGTCCCCAAGTTCCCTGGCTCATAGTGTGACTGCTAGGACACCTCTGACTTTCCCAATCTACAACTAAAGGGTAAGGTCCAGCAACATGAGGACCTGCAGGTCCACCAGCACTCTGGTTGGTGTGTGCTCTATGACTGGTCAGGTCCAGTACAGTGGGACAATGTCATACATGTTGCCCTTAGTCCCATCCCTTCCTAAGACTGCCTTGCTGCTCCATGCTACAATCACTGTCACTTGGTATGACGAGCATTTACACGTAAGAAGTCTGAGGTTCCGAGAGGCAAAAGGACTTGCCTAACATCACACAGCTCCTAGGTTGAGGTTTTATCAAGATCGATGGGACATCAGAACCTCTCTGAGGCACTGTGACCCAAACTCAGGTGAAGCGAGGAGGACTCAGAGCTCATGGCAGCCTTTGCCAAGTGCGGGTCACCTGTCTAGGCTTCCCTGACCACTGACCTGTGCAAAGCGATTCAGCATGTTCTCTCTAGGGATCCTGATGTGGTCCATGCGCAGGAAGCCATTGTCTGTGTTTTCCAAGCCCATCTTGGGTCCGATGTCGCCAACAGTGATACCTAGGACATTGAGACAAGAATGTTTGTCAGTTGAGAACCTGCTATGCACCAAGGGCCACATGTATTCCAGCTCCCAGCAGCCTGTGATGCTGAGGTTATCTCCTTTGTGTTGCAGATACAGAAGCTGAGGTCAGAAGACGCTGAATCTTACTCCAGATCAGGTAGGCAGTCAGCTGGGACAGATCTGTCCAGCTCACCTTCTGGCCCAATGAGACATGTCCCAACTTCTCCCAGGGATCTTTTGGGACAGCAGGTCAGGGAGGCTTGCTGGGACCTCCTCCTGAAATGAGACCTTGAGGGAGAAGCACGGGTTACCTGGCAGTGGGGTGTGGTCCTTGAGGCTCCGGATGGGCACCATGAAGGCATGCATGCCCTGCCTGGCTCCTGAGCAGATCAGCTGAGCCATGACCAGGGCGTGGGTGGCTGATCGTCCCACTAAGGGCAGAAAGGTAAGAGGCTCATCATAGGAAGACCTATGCGTCAGTGTCCCACTCTGGGTCCCCAGGGGTCTTTGAGATCTCAAAAAGTCACTGATGACAGAGAGGAAGAATTGTCCCCAAAGCAGCAAAGCAAACAAAAACCATTAATGAATTACTGTTGTCAACCTCATAATAATGAATATAGACAATTTACCATTATTCAGCAGTGTCGGTTCTTGCGCTGTTTTGCAGGGCTTTTTGTTTTTTGTTTTTTTGAGACAGGGTCTCGCTCTGTAGCCCAGACTGGTCCTGAACTCATGGCAATCCTCCTGTCTCAGCCTCCCAAGTGCTGGGATTACAGGTGTGCACCACCACACCTGGCTTATGTGGTGCTGGGGAATCAAGCTCGGGTACTTAGTGCTTGACTTAGCACTTGCTGGGCAAGCACTTTAACCGCTGAGCCATTCCTCCAGGCCCTGTTTTGTAGTTCTTAAAGGGCAGCTATGAGAAGTCTCACTTTCCAGACAAGGAAATTGAGGCTGAGTGACATGCTGAAGTCACTGGCCTGGAGGGTACAGGGCTGGAATTTGAACCCTGGTCTGGCTGATATTGAATACTTTTTCTTTCTTTTTTCCTTTACTCTTTTTCTTTCTTTTTCCTTCTTTTGTTTCCAGAAAGAATTTTTTTTTAATTTTAAAGATTTCCCCCACATAATTCGTTCTCTTAGTGTTTATGATACATAATGACATTCCACTGGGAGCCCGGTGTTCTCTGCAGTCTTAGCAGTGGTCATGCTCTGTCCTCTTCCCTTCTCCTGTTTATCTCTCACTGTTCCATTCCTCTCCTCCTGTTATAGTTAACCTCCTCACATTTGCTTTATTATTTATACTAGGCATTCATCAACTGGGTCCCCAGATGCACAGATGTGTCCTCAGAATTGAGTTCTCAAGCCCAAGAAAGGGGCCTTGGTGGAGTCCCTTCTTGAAGTTTAGCAATCACTGAGTCTTTGAGCTGCTTGGTGTGATCGCTGTCTGCTGGCCACCTGATGAGCACTGGTGAGGGCACAGACCTTAGGGGGTGGGGGGAGGAAGGTTACCAACTGCCAGAGAGGGCTGTGCCCTGGATGGTGGCAAGCTTTATCACTAACCTGGGAGATGGGAGCCTCCAGGGTACCAGCCCACTGTGTGGGCACATGTTGTGTATATGCACATGTGTGTCTGTATGGAGCAGTGCGTGTCTGTGTGGCCTCATCACTCACCCCACCTCTGCCCCTAAAGACTGGGTCAATTTCTTCATTGATGTCAAAGTTTCCTTGGGGCTTTTCCAGCCACCAGAAATGTAATTCTTGCTATCACTCCAATTTCAGGGAGATGAACTAACATGCCCCAGGTACCAGCCTGGCACAAGAAGTCAGTCTGAGGTCTGCAGACACCAGATCCCATGATGTTCTGCCCCCCACCTGGTTTTCCTTGGGAAAAGACAGAGCTGGGGCACAGAAAGTCACTCACAGTCTCCAGGCCACCACTTGGTGGCAGTCACAGTGGGGCTGTGTATCACAAACTCCTGGGTGGCTGTGTCATAGGTTGCTTCAGTCTCCAAACCTTGCAGGTACGTCCCTTGGGGTCAAGGAGGAGAGTTAGACATTTAGCCAAGGTGAGTGCCCACCTGGAAGTAGCTTCTGGAGGGGCCTGGACTCTCAGTCACCAGCTCAGTACAGAGCAGGGCTACACTCCCCGCTGTACTCACAGGTACTTATCCCTTGTCAGCTGTGGACTCTGTAGAGACACGCAGGGGTGTCTGGTGATGCATCGAAAAGAAGGGGCTTGTCCCACTGCAAGCCCATATAATGTATTTTTGCAAATTAGAAAAACACCCCTTTTCAAGACCCTTGCCTGCCACCTGCTGGAATGTTTTCAAGTTCAATAGCCAAATCTATAATGGGTCCTCTGGAGTAGTGCAGTGCGCAGGCAGCCCTGGCTCACCATGTCCCATTTCTGTCTGGGCGTACGTCATGATGATCTGGAACGTTTTGCCGAGTGGGACCCATTTAGCGATCTGCTCCTCTGAGCCCAGGATCCTGATGGAATTCATGGCAACATCGTGCACATTTAAATTCACATCTCCGGAAAGGGCTCTGCCGAGGGAGAGAGGGTGTGATGAGTAGCCTGCTGGAGACAAGGGCCAAATGCCTCCAGCGCGGGCAGGGAGAGGGCCACCTGGCACCCCGACTCCCAGGCAGCACTGCCTTTGCTGGGGAGAAGGCCTAATGAGATGAGGGGTTTGCAGGTGGCCCAGGCAGGTTCCTCCCCGAGGGCTGCCCACGGGTGAGCACCTGTAAGCATATTCAAACTCACGACCCTCTTCTGGCCAGCCTAGGTGCTGTGCTATCATGTATACATGAAGTCTCTTCTGCACGGAGGTCTCATAACGCTCATTCTCGGTCAAGAAATAATTGTTGGTAAGGTTACATGCTGGGTCATTGTGAAAGATACTTTCTGTAGGAGACAGACGACATAGAGTTTGGGGCGTCAGTGGGGTCTCTGGCACTCTGATACTTTCCCACCACTTGCCTCAGGGTCCTGGAAAGGAAATCAAATATGGCTGTCATTTTACAGGGCAGACAGCTGAGCTCCAGATGCGTGAAATGTGACTGTTGCAAGGTTGCAGAGCTGTGCCGTGGTTCTTAGGGCCAGCGTCTGACTCTGCTGCTACTGAGGACACTCTGTCTCTTAGAATCCGGGTTCCCAGCCCCCAGGGCCAGGGACTGGCACACGGTGCAGGCTTGTGGCCTTGGAAGGACCCGGCTATCACTGGGACAGCTGAGCCGAGAGCAGGAGGTGAGCGCCGTGGAAGCTCCGCCTCTTGTCAGCTCCTATCACGTTCTAAAGCGCCTGCCGGCTGACTGGATGCGGAGCTTGCTCCTCCCTCTCGCCCTTGCTCACCATTTCGAAGCTATCTTTCAACAGCCTACTGCATTAACCGCACCCGCCCACCTTGACCCTGGAGAATGGTCTTCACCTAGACCTGCCCGGTGTTGGAAAGATCGGGGACCCTGGCCTTAGGGGGACTCTGGCATGTTAAGCACCCAAAGCAATGAATCTTGGAGTCTGCGGGGCGGGGTGGGGGGGTAGGGTGGGAGCTGGTCATGACGGGCTGGGCCAGGCTTGCGCTCGGTCCCGGCTCTTCTCACCGACTTTTCTCCGGAGCGCAGTGTTCTGGGCACCACCGTCCAGGATGTTAGTGAGTCGCTCCACGTCGAAGGACTGCAGGCGCCTTTCGCTCTCTATGTCAGGGTGCATCTGCCTGCTGCAGGCGTCCCCCAGGGACACGCGGTGCACGGGGCTGCCCATCCTCCTGGGGCTGCCTGGAGTCTGAGCGAGGAGAGGCACTGCTGGCCTGACGGCTCGGAGGATCCGCTCTCAGCACAGAGTGGTTCTCCTGTGTGAGAGGAATGGCCCAGGGCTCGGGTCGGCCCGGAAGCTGCCCTCCTCAGTACCTTCCTGCCCTTTGCCCGGCCCGGCCCCGTGGGCACGTGCTGTGGGTGAGGCACTGGCCGGGCACTGTATGCAGTCGTTGCTCAATACACGTCAGCCAAGTTTGCACTGGGTCTGATTACAAAGCTCATGGAACACATTCTGGCCCTTGCTACAGACATTGGGAAATCCTCAAAAGTCAAGGACACCCAGAAAGCCAGGCCCCAGGGGGCAGGCCTGTCACCTCAGCATTCTGGAAGGCTGAGGCAGAAGGATCGCAAGTTGCAGCCCACGTCCTCTCAGAAGCTCACATTTCTTTATACAAAGGAAGCAGGCAGGCGCCAACCATCCTGAGTCCCTCACCCCTCACACTTTTCCTTGGCTGCTACTCAGCCTTCCCCTCCGCACGGCTCATCGGCCTCAGTTTCCCCGGCTTCCACCGCGAGCTCTGAAAGCGCCAGGCCTACTGTCACCCTGCCCGGCTCCAGCCGCCGGCCTCCTACTCCAACTGCTCCGCGCCTTCACACCGAGCTATGTCGGTAGACCTCCCTCCCTCCCTTCCTCTCTCTCTCTCTCTGAGACAGGGTCTTGCAGAGTTACCTCAAACATGTGATCCTCTTGCCTCAGCCTCCCGGAGAGTGGAACGCGTAGGCCACCACGCCTCACTCCGTCATCCCCATATTATGAGAGGACAGAGAACGCGCGAAAGGAGGGAGGACGGTGTCGGGCCGCCATCACAGGCAGCGCCCTCGCAGGCAGCCTTCCTGACGGGCCCGGCACTTTCCGGGGCCCTCATTGGCTGCCCGGACGCCTACAGGCCCCGTCCCCTCCTCCCACCCCGCCCCGCGCCCCTCGCTCTACGTGCTCCCCCTGCGCCTCCTCACGTGCCCTCACGCCTGCCGGCTGGCGGCGCCCGGCGGGCACATCCTGGGTCACGTGCTACCACGCTGCCTCTCGGGCTTCGGCGGCGGCCTACCCGTCCAGCATGCGTCCCCGCCGCCCCAGTCGCCTGGCTCCGCTCTGCGCCTCGCGTGAGATACCTGGCCCGGTCCCTCGCCCACCGCCCGGCGTCGCGGCGGCGATCGCGCCCCCTCCCGGGCGCGGACACTCAGCGGGCCCGCAGGCGAAGCGGAGGGGAAGCGAGAGAGACGCGGAAGACACGGGGACGCCCGGCCCGCCCCGCTCACCTCGGTCTGCGCCTGCGCTCCGCGGGCCGGGCGGCTGCGCTGGAGGCCTGAGCGCAGGTCGCAGGCTCGGCCCCTTCTCCTCCCCAGGCGGAACGCGGAAGCCGGGCGTCGCCTGCTGGCGGGGCAGCGGCGGGCGCTGGGCTCGGCTTCCTCGCCCTGTGACCCGGGAGCGTGACGCTGGGGAGACGCGGCGCTCCGAGCCTCCGAGCAGGGGTTCTTTCAAGACTACTCGGCTCAAAAGCTGTGGGCCCCTCGCCGGGCATCCACAGTGAAACCCTGGCTCCCCTTCCCCGCCGGCCTCCGGGGTCACTTTTCCCCACAGGGCCCCGTGGGAAAGCGTTGCTCCGAAATGCGAATGGTTTTCCTGTCTCCCACGTTGCTCCTTTAAAATTCGGTGCGTCTTCTGCGTGTCATTAGTATTTACGCGCTCCTCCCCGCGGCCCCGCTAAACTTTTGGGAAGCCCTTCTGATGTTGGGAGACACCTAGAGGGAGGCAGGTGACTGTGAGTGAGGGGGTCCCCGCCTGCCCCGACAAGGGCCACAGAAGGTAGGATGCGGCTCCCGGTTTTGATGGCCAAGACACAAACGCGACAGGTTAGTGGCGCAGCTTGCAAAAATAAATGGATCAAAGAGCTGGACTTCGAGCTTTGAATCAGGTTCGATCTCAAAGATTAAATATTTAACCAGTTTGTATAACACTGGGAAAAGAATCAAGAGAACGACTATAGTCCTAGCAGGACTTGGAGGTTTGATGAGGAGGGGCATGTGGCCGCCCCTCCTGGGCATCGGTCTCCCCACTGTGAGGGTGTTTGTACCCTAAGACAAGGGTCACCGACTTTTCTGATAACCGGGGACAGATTCTACTGATCTGACAGGAGGGGAAGCCCAGGTGGCAGTGTGACTGACACTAAATACAGATCCTCCTGCCGTGTGCCCTTTTTGCGGCCCAGTTCCTAACAGGCCACAGCCAGGGTTGGAGATCCTGCCCCCGAGATGCCACGGCTCCCCGCCATAGCTCCAAGGCTGTGTCTGCAGGAAGAGGTAGGGCCTGGGCCGATATCTGGCAGGGCCTGCTGGGACTCGGGCTGGTCCCTGTTGCTCTGGGCAGTAGCCTATACTCAGGGTAGGGGCTTCAGGGTAGGTGCCTGACTCCACCTGTGGAGATGAAAGTTCTGCCTTCCATTCTGCCCTGTGCCAAGGACTTGTACTACCAGTGGCCATGGCAATTACTTAATTTGCCACCTCTTAACACATTCTCACGTGGTGCTAGACCAGCTCTGCGTTTTAGATGTGTTTTGATTTGTCATACCAATCTATTGAATTTTTTAGTGTGAAAAGGTTTTTTCTTATGAAAAAATTTTGAGCCTGTAGAAAAGTGAAAAAAAACCATAAGGAACCCAGGTCCTTAACGATGATTATTCCCAAGTCTCCTTATTTTTTTGTTTTTTACTTCTTATTTTGATAACTTTATTTTTTATGTCACAAATTTATGTATTTATTTTTAAAATTATCATTTTAAATGAGTAAACTTTAGAACAGTTTTAGGTACAAAGTTAACAGCATTCACCAGAGTGAAGGATTTCCTTCCATCAGTGAAGCTACACTCCTTGCCATAGTCACCCCAAGTCCCTACTTTACATAAGAGTTTGCCCTGGGTGTTGCACATTTGATAATTTTGAGTAAAACATAAAGCCCCGTGTTCACTGTTGAAGTATCACGTATATTAAAAACCAAAACCTTTATTTTTTTTTCAGTAATTTTATTATGGTAAAAAAATTCACACAACATAAAATTTAACACTTTTTTTTTTTTTTTGTAAATACATGAAGTCCAAATTCTGTAACATGTTAGAACAATGGGGTTTGGGGAATCAGTGAGCATCTATGTTTCCCCTTTTTCAGAGGTTCACCCCTTTCCTATCTGACCATTGCCTCTCTTTCTACCTTGTCGTTCATGTTGGGGCCTTTTTATGTCATTCGTTTTGGGCATTTCATAAGAGGGACATCCATCTACAGTCAGTCTTTTGTGCTTGGTTCATTTCACTGAGCATTATTGACTCTAGGTGGCCCCATTTTCATTCAAATGCTTCATATCTGTCTTTCTTAATGGCTGAATAGTATTCCATTGTGTATAGGTACCACATGTTTAACCATTCCTATGGATGGGCAGGTAGGTTGTTTCCAGGTTTTGGCTATTATGAATTGTGCTGCTATAAACACAGATATGCATGTGTCTTTTTGGTGTGCTGACTTTATTTCTTTTGGGAACATGCCCAGTAGAGCAGTAGGTGGATCAAATGAAATTTCTACTCTGAGCTTTCTAAGGAACCTCCAGGTTACCTTCCACAAAGGTTGTACCAGCTTGCCTTCCCACCAGCAGTAGAACAGAACTCCTTTTCTCCCCACATCCTCACCAACAATTGTTTTTTGAGTTCTTGCTGTAGGCCATTCTCAGTGGGGTGAGGTGAAACCTCAGTGTTATTTTTATTTGCATTTCTCTGATGGCCAGTGATGAAGAACACTATTTCATATGCTTGTTGGCCATGTGTACTTCTTCTTTTCATTTCATCTGCCCACTTCTTGATGGGAGCATTTATTTTAGGGGGTTTTATGTTTTTCAGTTCCTTGTATATTCCAGATAGTAATCTTTTGTCTGAAGTATTACTGGTGAATATCTTTTCCCACTCTGTGGGTTGTCTGTTCACCTTGCTGAGTGTTTCTTTTGCTGTGCAAAAGCTTTTCAATTTAATGTAGTCCCATTTGTTGATTCTTGCTGAGATTTCTTGTGCAGTTGCTGATCTGTTCAAAAACTCTTTTCTTGTCCCTGTGTTTTACCTATTTTGTCTTCCAGTAAGTTCAGTGTTTCTGTTCCGATGTCCAGTTGTTTGATCCATTTTGATCTGATTTTAGTGTGTGGTGGTGACAGATACGGGCCCAGTTTCGTTTTCCTGCATGTGGAGATCCAGTTTTCCCAGCACCATTTATTGAAGATAAGCACAATATATTGAAGATGTGGTAACTTTAGACTTTCAGAAATTTGCAAAAAGTATCAGAGTTCCTGTATGTTATTCACTTAGCTTTTTTGAATCTTAACATCTTCCATAACTACAGTACAATGAAGCCATTAACACCGATATAAAACTATTAAGGAATCTTCAGAATTTATTTGGATGTGTACAAGGACCTTCAAGGTCAATAGGAACAATAGTGTGCTACAAGTCCGATAGAATTCAGAGTCTGCAACACTTGTGGGTGTGGCTTTATTACTATGAAAGGACAGAGAGCACGATCAGCCAGGGCAAATGGGTATGTCTGAGTCACTTTCTCTGGCTGGAACACAATTCCCAATATCCACCACTTAAAGTCTTATTTTAGCTCAGGTTTCAGAGATTTCATTCTGCTCATGGTTGGCTGGCAATGGCAGTATGGTGCAATGGCCTGGCAGAGAAATGCTGCTCACGATGTCATGAGAGGAAGGAAGGGAGAGTTAGGAAGAAGCCAGGGGTAGCTTTCCAGGACGCCCTCATTGATCTGCCGCACCCTCAACGACCCACCTCCAACGTGTGACAGTGCATAAAATCCACAGATTCATCTACTATGTCCAGTGAACTCCCACAACCCAGTCACCTTCCAGGTATATGAGGCTTTTGGAGGCCACTCCAGATCCAACCCATATAACATGGTGTGTGGTGAGGAGACCAGGAGAAAGCAAGCCTGACTTCACCTGTCCTTTCCCGGTGGAGCTGATGGACAGCGATTAACTCTCCGTATACGAGAGGCACTGGCCTCCAGGGAAGTTCACCAGAGCCTGATGGCCAGAGTTACTGGGATCAGTCTTAGAGGCATGGGATACTCATGTGGCTGACCTTAAATTACTCAATCTCCAGTGCATCCAGAGGTCAAGCTGAAGGACCCATTATAAATCCCATTGTGAGTTTAGACTTATTGGATGGCTCAAGACACCAAGTAAGGAGGACACTGTTTTCTGGTATGATACAAGAGCTTAGAGGCTGCTTCTCAAGAGCTGTCAACACCAGTATTTTCTTTGGCATGCACAGGGTGTAGAACATGGCTAAGTCAACGCTAGTGTTACACGTTGACTGTCATTGCTTTTCCCACTCATGTCCTTTTCCCTGTCCAGGATCCAACCCAGGATCACCTACTGCACTCAGCTGCCTTGTCTGCACAGAGTGGTACAGTGTAGCAGTCTTTCTGTGTCTTTTATGATGTTGACGCCTTGAAGACTAGTAGTGTTTGTATATGTCCTTGGTTTGGATTCATTCATTGTTTTTCTATGATTAGATTTGAGGTTGAGCCCTTGGTGTTGTTTTAATATTTGCATTTCCACACACCATTGCATTTTTATTTTTGTCTATTCAGCTGAACCTGTCTTGTCACTGATGACATCTGCCTTATTTACTTTTTTGTTGCTGTGACTCAATACCTGATGTCCACAAACTTAGGGGAAGAAAAGTTTATTTTAGCTTCCAGTTTCAGAAGGTCACAGTCCACTCACGGGGGCTGACAACAGTGGAAACACATGGCAGAGGCAGAGGTGGAGGCAGCTCCTTGACATCACTAACAGGAAGCCCAGTCAAGGCAAGACTCATCCTCCAAGGAAGGCAGGAAGCAGCTTATATAACCTTCCAGGTCTCATCCCAGTGATCATCCCCTCCTGGATCTAGGTGTGGAAGCCCCCACCACATGCCCATAATCCAATTGACACGCCTGTAATCCACCTCTCCAGACTAGACCCCAATCTCCCAACAGTACATGGTTACATAGACAATGTATAGCATTCAAATGCATGGGACTTTTAGGGGACATTGCAGATCCAAACCACAGTAACATTCTTCTAGTGGTAAAAATTTAATCTTTCACAGAGAGGATTAAAATGCTGTTTTGTGTTCTTCCTATTTTTGTACATGAAATTTAGCTTTTTGCTTATGTATTAATTTATTAATTTTGTTATTTATTTTCTGAAGTATTGGAAATTGAGCCCAAGGCTATGAACATGAAATGTCTGATCACTTTTTTTGGTGTCTTTTTCAGTTTCTTTCGTTAGTATTTATAATATTTAATATCCAGATCATTTGCCTCCTTGGCTAATTTTTTGTAAGTATTCAAAAATTTTTGGTAGCTATCACACATGGAATTATTTTCTTGGTTTTTTTCTGGTTGTTTGGTGTTAGTGTGTAGAAATGCTACTAACTTTTGCATATTTGTTTTGTATCAAACTTTACTAGGTTTATTCTAATAGTTTTTTCATGGAATATTTAGGTTTTTTTAAACATATAAGGTCATGTTATTGGCAAATATAGACAGTTTACTTACTTTTCTGACTAGGATGTTGTGTCTTTCTCTTCCTCATTTGCTTAGTGAGGACTTTGAATATTATGTTGAATAAAAGTGGTGACAGCAATGTCGTTGTCTTGTTCCTGATCTTACAAGAAAAGTTTTTAATGTTTCTCCACAAAATATGATGTTAGGTGTGCTTTCTCTCAAATATGTATAGATAGGCTTTATTTTGATTGAACTATATTCCTCTATACTTATATTGAGAGGTGTTTATTTTTTGTCATGAAAAGTTGTTGAATTTTTTTCAAATGTTTGTTATGCCTGTCTTGAGATAATCGTGCAGTTTTTGACCTTTATTATGTCACGGCATATCTCAAATTCATTGATTTCAACATGTCTAATCATTTTTGTGTACCAGGAATGATTCTCACTTGATCGGGGCAAATGATCTCTTTACTTTTCTGTTAAATTCAATCTATGAGCTCTTTGTTGAGAATTTTCACATCTTTGTTCAGTGGTATTGGCTTGTAATTTTTTTTTCTTATAGTGTTCTTGACTGTCTTTGGTGACAAGCAGTGCTGGCTTTGTAAAAATCAGTTTGCAAGTATTCGTTTCTTTCACTTTTCTGGAGACATTTGAGAAGAAATGGTATTTGTTCTTTCAGGGGGTTTGATAGAACTCTCAGAGAAGCCAAGAGGACTTAGGCTTTTCTTTGATGAAACTATTCCTGATTTTTTTTTTTTTTTTTTGAGACAGGCCTTGCTCTACATTCCAGGATAATCCTGAACACACTATGTATCCCAGGCTGGTCTTAAATTCACAGTAGTCCTCCTGCGTCAGCTTCACAAATTCAAGAGTTACAGTCATTTGCCTCCACGTGCACCCAGCTCATTTTTTTATGCGATGTTGGGGAATTGAACGCACGGCCTTGCTAATGCTAGGCAAGCATTTTCACCACTGAGCCACATCCCCAGACCCTAGGCTATCCAGTTGATTGGGGTACATTTGTTAATAATAATGTATAATGATTCTTTGGATTTCTGTGGCCTTTAAGGGATAATTTTGCTGGATACAACAACCTGGGTTGACATTCGCTGTCCTTAAAGCTTGAAAGATTTTGCTGCAACCTCTCCTGGCCTTTAAAGTTTGCGTTGAGAAATTTGTGGTAATTCAAATGGGTTTGTTTTGGTAGAATAATGTCTGTTTTTCTCTTGCTGCTTTTAGTATTCTCTCTTTATGTTGTATTTCTGAGGTTTTAATCATGATATGCTGTGGTGAGCTGGGGCTCTTCTCCTGGATTCTTCTTTCCTATCAAAAGTCAGACCTGGGGAGTGTCTTCTATCTCTTCTTCTGTGTTCTCTTCCTTCTCACTGTCCAATTCATCCCACAGGCTCAAGGTTTTCAGGTCCCATGAGGGCTTTGTAGTACAATCCAACTTATATTCTCTTTTCTTGCAAGCCGAGACCTTCATCTCATTGCCCTCTTCTCCTCTTCCCTGACAAATCAGAGGTTACTGCTTAGCATAGCACCCACATGCCCCCTCCTTTCCCTGCTGCAATTCCTACTTTATGCAGGCAAGTTCTCTCTGGGAAGCCGGCTGAGCCTCAGGTGCATGTCTTGTTGCCCACAACAAAGGCCAGGCAACTGATGTTACAGCCAGTGTATGATCCTGTCCCATAAATGCTACTTCCATAGATGGTAATGCATTTGTTAGCTCATCAGCTGTTCTGGGGGCATCCCCATACTCATAAGGCCAACTCCCTTCATCAAAGGGACTTACCACCTGTACCTAGTTGAGGAAGAGGGCCACCCTGGGATTCCCCTCAGAGACAGTGCACTCATATACAGTATGGTCTTGTGTGTGTGTCCTCCACCCATTTAAGGCAAGAAGACAGACCAAACCACATGGGACAGGTAGCCACACTGGGATTACTCCTGCGGACCCTCCTCCACACCATCACACCATTCCCCTTACACTGTCAGCCTCAGTTGTGTGTCCTAGTCATGTCACCATACCTGTGACAAATAGTGTCAGGCCTAAGGATTGGATTAGGTCTGAGCCAAAGAATTAGCCCCATTCTCCTGGGCCTGATAGGATAGCAGCTGAGAAGTTCACTTGGGACTTTAGTCCCCCAGGATCGAAACAGGAGCATTTCTGCCTTTTCCACTAAAATTTATGCAGTTAATGATCCTGGTTAGGCATATGTGAGTACTGACTCTTCTTGGCACTCTGTGTTGAAAAGGCTTTTCATTTTCTGGCAAGCTGGCATGATTACCAATAACAGGGCAGGGGAGGAGACTCATTTTTTTTCTCTCAGCCATCATGAATTCTTAGCTGAGAGAGACTCCTGCGATGAAAGATGGGTTAACAAGACCAAAGTGGTTTATTAATGTGTGCAGGTCACATCTCAGGGGAGAAACCCTCATGGAAAGAAGCTCCAAGGAGTGACTCAGAGCTCTCGTTTGTATGGCATCCTCAAGAAAGAATAGTATGCTTGTGGAGCGACTTCAAGATAAAGGAGAGAGTTTTAGGTTTCTAAGGGTGGGAAACTGCATGCAGGTAAAGGTATTGGAGGAAATCAAAAAAATGAGGTTTGATTGTGAATTCCTGCTTCTGGGTGGCTCACAGCAGGAGTTACTGCAGTAAGGAGGAATCTGTATCCTACTTTTAGGTAGGAAAAGGAGAACGTGAAGAGAACTTTCCCTCTATTTGCTGATTCTTCATTGTCTTCAACTCAAAATAAATTTATATCAGAGAGGCCTATTTTGGGGGTGGCATGTTCTTCAACAGCTGCTTTAGACTGAGGTCCTCCTGAATCCCAGGCCTAGTAAAAATAACAAACACAAATCTCATTAAATACTGAGAGGACCTCTGTGAAGTGAGTACACTGACACCTATTTTTTTATTTCTTATTTTTTTTTATTTTTTTAGAATGGGGAAAGGGGGCCCAGTTTCCCTAAAATTCTACCTTGTGGGTGATGAAGTCAGGATTTAAAGTCTGGTTTTGGAATTTTACTGGATTTGTTTTTTTGTCTGTGGAATCTCTAAATGGAAACTGATAATGGAACCTTAAGCACTGAGCTGCTGGTAGATAACTTTAGCAAAGGTGGGGATGGGCCAAGGAGAGTACAAGCAGCCTGACTTCATCCCGCTTCCCCTTATAGCACAGTTTGAAAATCACCGCATTGTTTTGTACTCCTTGCAGGGTTTTAGATAAAGATGGACTGGCCCTGTCTGTCTTTGCTCCTGTGAAGCTCACTCAATTGTGAAACAATCCCCAGCTCAGGTTTTGGAATAATTTTCTGTCCCTTATTTCCCCATTACAAAGATTGTATTTCCCTCTGTGATTACTGTTTAATCTGGAAGACTGAAGCAACACTCTGAGTTGACAGTTACCCGAAGGCTGTTTAATGCTTGGGGTAACACATGCAACTTCACCTGGGGTAGAGGGCTGGCTCGTGTCAAGGGATGCTCTTGGCCTCCCTGGATGAGCTGGTGTGGCTGTGGGGTCCAGCAGAGGGCCCTTGCCCCATGGCTCTTCCTTTTCTTTCTTTCTTTCTTTCTTTCTTTCTTTCTTTCTTTCTTTCTTTCTTTCTTTCTTTCTTTTTTTTGGACAAGCCTAAAGTTGGCTTTGCAAGGGGAATGAGCTTTATAGACCAGAAACCAAGAAAGGCAAGTGTACATTCCGTGTTCTACAGAATTGCTTTCTGGGGAGGGGGCCCTGGTGTTCTTAGCTGTCGCCAGGTATCCTAGTCACTTTCTCATTGTTTAGCTACCATACCTGACACCCACATTTTGAAGGAGGAAAGGTTTAGTTTAGCTCACAGTCAGAAGTCTTGGTCAGTTGGTTGGCTAGCAGGGATAGAAGGGCATGGCGTAGAGCCTAGATGAAGAAAAGTGGTTTACTGCATGGCAAGACAGGAAGCAGGGAGATGGAGAATGAGAAGAAGCCAGAGTACAAATATGTCCATCTAGGCCACACTCTCAGTGGTCTACCTCTTCCAACCTGCCCCAACTCTTAATGGCCCTTGAGATCAATGCATTAATCTATTCAGTGCAATTAACTTCCATAGTTCAATCACCATCCAAATACACAAGACATCTGGCGGGACATCCCAGATTCAAACCGTAACCCCAGGCACCCTAGGAGCATTGTGGAGACCCTTCATCGAGCCACACTGCTTACCATCTCTCTGTGGGAAAGGAGACAAGTTCATTTAATGTAGAAGCTAGGCCCATGTCCTTTCTGGAAGAGTGTCCACAAATCACAGCTAAAATAACCTTATGCTCTGCACTGAACATTTGTCTCCCTAAAATCCATGTACTGAAGCATGTAGCCCTTGGGATGGTATTCCGAGTGGGGCTTTTAAAAGGTAATTAGGGTTACATGAGGTCACACAGGTGGAACTCTCACAATGGGGTTAATATCCTTCTAAAAAGACGTGTCAGAAAACTTGCCTGTTATTGTCCTCTGAGGACTCAGTGAGAAAGTAATTATCTTAGTCACTTGTCAATGGAATGCAATACCTTACATCCATAACTTAAGGAAGGAAATGTTCATTGTAGCTCAGCTGGTAATGGTGGCATGGCGGGAAGGCCTGGTAGAGAACGGCTGCTCCTTCTATCATGGCTAGAAAGTAAAGGGAGGGGTTGGGCAGAATCCAGGGGTAGAGTTCTCGTCCACCAAGCCATGCTCCTCCCACCTGGCCCTGCCTTTTAGCAGCACATGATATCATAAGTGGATTAATCCACAGATAATTTTTGCCTGGTTTTATTAATATGCAATGCATAATATTTACAATGAACTGAATATTTTGTGCACATATGTATCACATCAGCTTTACAATCCCTTCCAATTTTTGCCCTCCCATACCCTCTCTATTCTTCCTACCTCCACTATCACACCCATTTGATTCTATAGAATGCCTGTATTCTGGGTTTCAAAGAAACTATGCAGTACTTAACATATTTAATCTTCTGCATCTGATTCACTTCACCACTCAGTTTACCACTCTTTAGCTCAGCATCCCACCCTGAGAATGGGCTGCAGTGGCCATATCTTGATGCCTCTTCTTTGGGTCCAGCAGAGCCCTTTTTTGGGATGATTCACCAGAAGTTCTTTTTCACAGATACAGTTAACCTTATGATCTGATCATCTTCCAAATACATGAGGCTTTTGGGAGACATTCCAGGTCCAAATCTTAATAGTGACTTTCTGTACTCCAGGAAAGCAGTTTCATGGAAACAGACCAGAGGCCTTCAGCCTCTGTAACTGTAAAAAAATTAATTTCTGTTGTTTAATCCAGCTATCCTGCAATAGTCTGTTGAGGGCAGCTAGAGTAGACTAAGACATCCAGACAGAATGAGATTAGTAGTTAACTAGAGGGTGAGAGCATTGTGAGGTCCAACAGTAGTGAGGCAAGGCCTGGAGGAGCAAGGCAGCTGGTAGGTAGTGTGGTTTGGATATGGAACATCCCACAAAAACCTCATGTTTTTGGATGTAGTGTGCTAACTGTGGAACCATGTGTTATTGGGAGGTAGGACAGATGATTCAGCTTTGCCTGGGAAGGACTAGGTCAATTTGTTGAGATTGGTGGGTGCCCAGGTGTATGCTGTTGAGTTGTGGGCCAGGAAGTGAGGGAGGGGCAATCACCATAGGTATGGGTGGCCCAACTAGCAGCTTGAGCTGAAAGGAAGGAAGAAGAAATATTGTTACAGCTTATTCCTGGGAAGGCTGTGGCTTTGCCTGAGTCTCCAGACATCTACCAGCTCCTCATTAACTCCTTCCTGCTTCACTTGGCTTTTGTCTGCCATGCTGTGAGCAGCTCTTCACCCTCTGCCTTGTTGCTGGCTGCCCTGTTATGAATGAACTGTGTGAGGCCCTCTGAAACTGTGAGCTAAAATAAATCTTTCCTCCCTTAAGTTGTGGATGTTGGTTTTTTTGTCTTGGCAGTGAGAAAGTAACTAAGACAGAAAGTCTTTAGGGGCACTGAAAAATCAAATTGTCTTGGAGGCTGCTCAGGTATTGCATAGGTTCAGTTTTGCAAGGGGGCATCTACTGTGGTGGTAGATTCTGAGGGGTGGTTGTCTCTAGAGAGTGGTTAGATTTGGGCATGGGGCATGGCTGGCATCTGGAGCCAGGGCCACAGTGGTGTGTAGACATTCTTTACCTCAGGACTTAGGCACATCAGACTGAGTCTGTACTTACGGTTGCAGTCTTAATTTTTTTCAGTTTCAGGTGGACAAATGACAGATGAAGTTTCCTGAGCCTTATTGCAAGCATTCCAGCGGGCATAGGAGCCTCCTGTGATTGTTTCCCAAGAGCAAGGCCTAGCTATGGTGGGAAGAATGTGGACTTTGTGTACAAATTCTGTTTCTCCCTGGGAGTCACTTTGTGTCTTCTAGCAAGTCCCTTAATTTCCCTGGGCATTGGTTTCTTCATCTGCAGTGCAGGAAGGGTGGCAATTGATAGTCATGGGTGGTCCCATTGTAAATGCAGTGGTTGTTCCTGACATCCATTTACAACATTTGAACACTTCAGTTCTCAGAGCCCTGACCTGAGATTAGAGAGAAAGATGAGGAGGACCAGAGACGTCCCCCAAACTCCTACATCTTGGAGTTACTTGAGTCTCCAGCACAGTGAGACTGCCTTGGCAGAGCTACCAGGTTTTGATGCCTCGTGGTGCCCATGCTGCAGAATCAGGGAGAAAGAGTCCCTTCCTCCTGAAGTCTGCCCTCTCACCTGGGCTCTCCATTGAGTGCTGGATGCCATGGAAGAGAGTAGTTCAAATTTAACTCAGGACCTGTGTCTGGAGAGTGCAAGACAGTGTGGCTTCAATGGGACAGAGTTGCAGTCTTGCTCCCTGTTTGGGCAGCCTCTGCAGCCAGAATGTGCAGCCACCCTTCTCTTCTGGGGCTTCAGGGCTGGGGCTTCAGCCTGACTGTCTGGCTGCAGAGGTGGCCTAACGTTGGACACCCTAGGCCACGCAGGAGCCACAGAGCTTCCATGAATCATGCGGACACAATGCCAGCAGAGCCTGGGTGCATTGGTGAAACCCCAGGAGGCCAGGCAGGACTTCCGGATGAGAAGGAAACTAGAGAAAGAAGTCAGTAGAATCTTCTCTGGTTGCAGTGGCTCAGCCTGGGAGAAGGCTGGTATATTGCAGGAGAAGGGGGAAAGAATTTTTCATCCATCTATTCCACAAATGTATCTTGATCACTTCTATGTACCCTATGCTTTGGGACTCAATAGAAATGCTACAGACCACAATCCTTCTCTCTGGAGCTGACACTATTATTAGGAGAGACCCACATGATAAATAAATAAAATATGGCATTTGTTCGATGGTAATATGTAACAAGAAGAAAAAAAATAAGTCAGGGAGGATGAGGACAGAGTGAGGAGGGAACAGCATCCCTCGGTTCTCCTCTGGGCTTTCTGGCTGGACCCAGGAGCTGACAATACAAGGCTGATTGAGAAGAGAAAAGCATACAAGCATGAGTGAATCCGCACACATGCGGGGATGGATCTTCAAAGGTGGGGAAGTCCGTAGAAGTGACCACAGCGTGATGCTTTTATGCTTTGCAGACAGAGAACAATAAGGTTATAAAAGAATGACAGGATGTGAGGGCCTTGGTCTTGGTGGCGGTCTAGGGTTGTCACTGGGAGGAATATGGGGTCACATAATGGGCAGTGGAAGACAAGAGTCAATTCACCAAGTCTGCTTATTCAGGTTCATTGCAGCCCCAGTTACTGGTCTCTGGCGATCACAGCTGTTTTCCTGCCTTGGCATGGGAAGAACATCCCTCGCAGAAGGATCTTTATGGCTTGCAGCATGCAGGACAGGTCAGCTGTCCTTTCTGAAGCTGCACTTCCTCAAGTGACTCCAGTTTGAAGTAATAAATCAATTTAGGATATTTCTAGAGGGCAAGTTCTTCTTTAGAAGTGTGTACATGTTGGACCCTCCCTCTTTTCAAGAGAGGGTCTCACTTTGTAGTCTAGGGTGATTCTAACCTCACTGTGTAGTCCAGGCTGGCCTTAAATTTACAGCAATCTTCCTGCCTCAGGCTCCCGAGTGCTGGGATTACAGGCATGCGCCACCATGATGGTTAATTTTTCTGTGTTGCTGGGGGATGGAATCCAGGACCTCGCACATGCTAGGCAAGTGCTCACACCACTGAGGTACACCGCCAGCTCGGACGTTGGCCTTTTTAGATGGAACCTCATTTAAAAGGAACATAAACGAGTAGTGGACAGGGCAGCCATCTCAAGGAAGATGCTTGTGGCTACGTAATGGTGGCTACGTAATGGAACAGGCAGCGAGATGTCATGTTCCTGGAGGTCGCAGGGGAGCCTGGGTGGGAGAAGCTGCATGAGTGAGGGGAGTGGTTGGCAAGAGGGTCGGACACATTGGGCTTTGAGATGGCAGGAAGGACTCCAGTGGCAGCCAGCAGAGAGAAGTTCTGCCTAAAATGCTGCTAGGTTCGTTGTGGCTGCCCTGGTGAGGACAGGCTGTAGGAGGGAGGTGGGGAGACCAGTAGAGTGAGGCCACTGCAATAATCCAGCGGAAGGGTGGGCACCTCATCTCCAGTGTGCCCCCAGCACATGGTGTGGGAGCAGGCACTCAGCAAATCCTGAATGATGCCCGAGTTCCTGTCCTCAGACTGATGTCAGGTAGGCTACATGGGAAGGCCTAGAAGAAAACCCAGGTTCTGCAGCTGGGATCCTGACCCGGTGGATTTTTGATGAAGAGGAAACTAAATTTTAGTGTGACGTCTGGACATTTCTGGGCATGCTGTACTGAACTTTATGTCCCTTAGATACTGTACATGATCTTAGCCAAAGCTGCTGGCATCGGCGTGGTCAGGTGATGGTAAGGCTTACAGTTCTGTGATCCTCTTGGCCTTTTCGTCATGTAGCAAAGTGGCTGCTGACTTGGTATCACATCCTCAATCAAGAAGGAGGAAGGGAGCTGCCTGGGGAGGGTATCAGACACCCCCCCCCCCCCCCAACCCTTCTTAATAGAAAAGCATAAGCCTCTCGAAATCCCTGTGGACTTTCTCTTCAATTTCATTGGCCATACCCGGTCACATGGTCACCCCTAGCTGCAAAGGAGACCTGAGCAGGGAGAAGGTGGCTTATAGCCTCTCTTATGGGAGGTGGCTAGAGAGATGGTCTGACCATTGGGGAGTGTGTCAAGGGTGTCTGCCTTGGCTCTGCTAGGTGACATGGAGCTTGAGGCCCCTTCTACTTCTGGAGCTCTGTGTCCTTGGAGTACCTCTGGGAACCACTGGGGGACCTCAAACATTCCCTTGGGGCTTCCTGCCCCGTCAATTGATTGGCCTCTCTCTCTCTCTCTCTCTCTCTCTCTCTCTCTCTCTCTCTCTCTCTCTCTCTCTCTGGCAGTGCTGGAAAGAGACCCCGAGACCTCACATGTGCTTGGCAAGCTCTTTACCACAAAGCTACATTCCTGGCCCTTTTGTATTTCTTAGTTTGAGACTGATCTTGCTAAGTTGGCCTTGAACTTGTGATCCACCTGCCTCCGCCTCCCACGTAGCTGGGACTGCAGGTGTGTGCCTCTGTGTCTAGTTTGTCTTGCTTCTTTTTTCACGTCTGAGCAGCACAGAGACCCTGAAGGCAATGGCTTTGGGGAACTGGTGATCTGTATTTCGGAGTCGTGCGTCTCTAACATAACCCTCCCCTGGCAGACGCTCAGGCAGCTTCACCACATTGTCGCCAAGACATCATGGCCGGGGCTTTGTAGATAACTCACACACACAGGCAGTGTGTGTACAGCTCTGTGCTGGCACCACGCACAGGAATAGGACAAATCTCAGTCACCTTCTGGCCATCGGGTAGGAGGGACCATAAAGAGCGCCTTCCTTCCCTTGTCCCCCTTTTGCTCCAGGAATCAGAACCATCCTAGTGGTGGCTCTTGCTGGCAATTTTGGGGCAGGGAAGGGAGGTGCTTTGTCAGCTCTGTCCTGTCACTCCCTTTTTCATGGTGCTGAGGATCTGAACCCAGGTCCTTTGCACTGAACTACATCCTCAGCTCTTTTTATTTTTTTTATTGGGAGGCAAAGTCTCACTAAAAAGCCCCAACTTGTGTTGTTCCTCAGCCTCCTACAGCGCTGGACCTAGAGATGTGTGGCACCATTCCACTGTTCTGTCACCTTAAATGAAGCACTTTCTAACAGAGAGGTGAGGATTTTATTCTTCAGGGAAAAGAACACGTTGTTTTTTATATCATTAAAATGGCATAAGAGCATAAGTTTAACATATTTACTTCACACGGGAAGAATGGGTGGGTTCAATGGCACCAGCCCAGTGTTGTTAGAAGCTTGATGAGACAGAGGCCAGAAACATGGATTCAAGGGGACCAGTCCCTAAATGAGGCTGTGGGGCCAACAAACTACTGTTTATGTTTCCACAAGTCTACTAGGAACCAATGTGTATTTGCTTTCCAAAAGGCTATAGAAAAGGCAAAATTATTTTTCCTTTTTGGCTAGATTTGCATAATGGTGAGGTCACACCTGTAAGAAATTCAGATTGGCAACTATGTACATCTCAGAGGGAAGAAACAATCATTAACTCATACAGTTTGCTAGTCTGAAGTCTTCTGGGCCAGGAGATCGACTGAAGAATTAATGAAGAGTCCCCAGGACCGGGCTTGGTGGCCTGGGCCTATACTCTCAGCACTCTGGGAGGCTGAGGCAGGAGGATGACAGGTTCACACCCAGCCTGGGCAACTAGGCAACTTGGAGAGATCCTCTCTCAAATTCAAAAACAGGAATGGGCTGGGGTGCAGGTCAGCAGTGTGGAGGTCTTGGGTTTGATCCTCAGCACTAAAACAAGACAAAACAAAAACACCAACCAAAAAAAAAAGAAAGAAAAAAAGAAAGAGGGAGAAAGAAAGAAAGAAAGAAAGAAAGAAAGAAAGAAAGAAAGAAAGAGGGAAAAAAGGGAAAAGAAAACATTCCCGGGGCCGCGGTGCGCTGGGGACCCCCAGGGGCGGAGGACTGTGCTGATGGGTAACACTTCCTGCGCACCACCCTGGGTGTCCCAGCCTTGCTGTTCCCGTGTGGTCCTCTGAGCGCAGCCTGCGCCTGCCTGGGGCTCCTCAGAACCTCGGCCCCAGCTCCTGATCTACCGACCCAGAAGCGATTTTAACAAGGTTCCCAGAGGGCCGCGTGCGCAGTGCGGTTGGGAAAGACGTGTACACGGGAGTGCGACGCGGCAGCCGGGCTGGCGACGGTCACCGGCCGCAAGGGGCGGTGGGGAGGAGAGGATCGTGGCGCGGGCGCAAAGCCTGGAGACCCTGGGAGCGGTCTTGGTTAGTAGAACTTTTCCCGCCTGGACCTGCCGGCTGTCTGGACTACAGGGCCTCGGGGGGGCCGGAGAGGAGGGTGGGAGGGCTCGATCGGCCAGGCAGTGCCTGTCGCTCCGCCCGGTTCTGCCGGAGTGTCTCCGTGCAGGGCCCCAAACGGAGAGAGGCGGGGTGGGTCGGGGACGGGGACCCGGGAGGTTTTCCTGGCGGCGGCGGCGTCCTGGGGAGAGGGGTGCGTTCTAGTCGGAAGCGTCCGGGAGCCTAGGGGCGCTCGCCTTCCCAGGCGGCCGGGGGACAGGTTTCTAGGGAGGCAGGCGGCGCGGCGGGGCAGCGGGGCGGCGGCGGGCGGGCTCTACAGCGCCCGCTCCTCGCCGGGCGGCGCGGCAATCCTCCGCAGGTTCTCCCGGACTCTGATGAACTCGGGGGCGTGCGCCTCCTCCTTCTCCGGGGGTTTTTCCAGCTGAAAGAGAAGCAGAGGTGTGAAAGGGATGGGCTGGGGGACTCTGTCCTCAAAAACCAAAGGCTTTGGACCACGGGCCCCCGGGATGGGACGCACAACCAACCCGAGGATCGCTTTTCTAGTGTTTATTTTTGAGACTGGGTCTCACTCCGTAGTCCAGGCTGGTTCTGAGCTCACTATGGAGCCCAGGCTGGCCTCAAACCCCCGGCGATCCTCCCGCCTCGGCCTCCCGAGTGCTGGGGTGGCAGGTGCGCGCTGCCACGCCCGGCTTAGATGGTGCTGGGGGTCCAGCTCAGGGCTCTCTCTGTGCTTGCCAGGCGAAGGCTCTGACCCCCCCGAGGGTGCTCTGCCCCCAGCCCGGTGATCCAGGGGACAGAGAGCCTGAGACTGACTTCCTCTCCGGGGAGAGGGGCGCCCTCCGCCTGGCTCGCCGGGGCTTAGGGTCATACGCCAGAACCAGCGTGCGGTGCACTGGGCCCACGAGGACTCTGGGGTTCGGAGAAGGGGAGCCCCTCGCCCACAGACACATAGCCGCGCGGCAAGGCCGGCTCGGCCAGCGAGGACCTCCTGCCAGCCCCTCCCGGGGCGCAGACGCCGGCAGCGCGGGCCAGGCCGGCGCCCTCTCACCTGGCGCAGCCTCTGCTGCCGCCGCAGCAGCTCCTGCTCCAAGGGGCACTGCAGGCGCTTGGCCTCCAGCTCCTCCTTCTTCTTCTTGATGAGCTGGTTCCGGCGGCGGTGCTCCAGGACCCGCTGCAGCTCCGGCTTGCTGTCCACGCCGAGGCCCCTGCGGGCGGGGAGCCATCAGGAGCGCCTCCACCCCCCCCCCCCCACCGTGCAGGGCTCCTCCTCGTGGGGCTGCCCTCTCCCCACTGTTTCCTGCAGGCTCTCTGGTACCGGGGGAGGTGGCACCGTTACCTAACACACGGACAAAGAGGCTGCTGGAGCGTAAATGCCTCAGCCACGAAGGGACTGAGTGAGGATTCGAACCCGGGCCCACAGAACTGCAGAGACCAGGTTTCACATCATTTCTAGATTTCTCTCTCTCTCTCTCTCTCTCTCTCTCTCTCTCTCTCTCTCTCTGTCTGTCTCTCTCTCATTTTGTAGTACTGGGCATCCAGCTCAGGCCTTCATTATGATCGACAGACCCAAACCATTTTTATTTGTGATTTGGAGACAGGTCTTATTAAGTTGTTAATTTGTCCAGGCTGGGCTCATACTTATGATGTTCCTGCCTCAGCCTCCCAGAGACTGAGATTACAGGCCTGCGCTGTTGGTCCTAGCTCTGAATATTTTCTTAGAGCAAGTTTCTTTCTTTCTTCCTTTATTTTTATCTATTTATTTTTTTTTGAGACAGGGAACTCTTAAAGCCCGTGGGTACATATTCCACCCGCCTCTTAGAAGGATTACTGGCGTTGTGCTTCTGCCAGCAGTGCACAAGTACATCTGTTCCTACCGCCATTGCTGCTGGTCTTTTTATCCTGGTGAGTCTGGTAGGCAAGGAATAATATCTGCTTTCGCTTATTTCCTTGATGGCTAGTGACATAGGGTAGGCTATGATATGCATACAAGCCACTGGCATTTCTTCTTCTGTGAATTAACTGCCTAATTTTCATCTTTTCCTTGTAGATTGAGATATGATTATATGAATACCTTTCTGTATAATATAATTTTTCAGTTGAATGTATTTTTATTACAAACATTTTCTCTGGTTTGGCCTTAAGCTATTGTTTTTGATTGTGATGATGTTTTTGACCTTGAAAAGAACAATCATTCTTAAAGGCCATCAGAAAAATGCCCGTGTTAATACTAAGTGAAAAAAGTCAAAACCAGCCCGTGTTTTGGGGCTGTTTGTGTCAGCTGGGCCATAGTCCTTTGGGATATCCATTAGAACAGGGGTTCCCAAGCCCTAGAGTGGCAGCTGAGGTTCCAGCTACTGCCCATCCCTGGCATCAGCGCCTGAGCTCCATCCCCTCAGATCGCAGTGCTGTTAGATCCTCACCGGAGCACAGATGCTTCTGTGAGCTGAGCATATGAAGGATCTAGGCTGCATGCTCCTGGTGAGAATCTAATGCCCGAGGATCTAAGGTGGAGCTAAGGCAGTGATGCTAGCTAGCACAGCAGTGGCTGCAAATACAGATCAATGTTATGGCGTGTCATGTAATTATTTCATTATACATTATAATAATAATACAAATAAAGAACATGATAAATGAAATGCGCTTGAATCGTCCCCAAACCATTCCCCACTCTGTTCATGGAAAAACCGTCTTCCACAAAACTGGCTCCTGGATCCAAAAAGATTAGGTATCATAGTGCTAGAAGTCACCCAGGTGAAAAACGAATAGAAATCATTACTGGTGCTAATGTGACAGCTTGCCACCAGAGGGAGCTACGAAGACATTTTTGCCTTCATAACGGTATCAGGAGCCTAGAGGTATTTCCCAGGAATCTTAGGGTGCTCTCTTTCGATTCCCTCCTCTGGATTGCTGAGTCCTCTGCCTGTATTGCCACCTCCTACCTGGCTGGCTCCTGTTCCTACTTCAGGTCTTCATGGCGGAGACATTACCTGTTCCGTGAAGTCATCTGGGACCCTGTCCAGTTTCCTCCTCTGGGCCCCAGGCCTATTTATGCCTCCACTGAAACACCTACTGTGTTACCTGGTTATATGACCACCCACCTTTGTGAGGCCAGGAACTGGCTCCTCTCCCTTCTTGTGCCTTAGGCCCACACACAGTCCTACCACACAACATGAGCTCAGTGCATGTTCCTGGAGTGCTGGCACAACGTAGGTGGATGGAATGGGGCTTTTTGAGGCCTTCCGGTTTGCAGGGGCCCCTTGGGGGCTGGACCTGTACCCACAGGAATGTGCTGATGCCCTAGTGGGGTACCACCAGCCCTCCTCAGACTGCAGGAACCCTGGGATGTTGGCCAGACTAGCTTTCCCCAAGCCCCAGCAGGCCAGGCTGCAACGCCCCCCCACCCCAACCCCCTTACCGCCGGTGGTTCATGAGCAGCTCTCGGTGCAGTTCCTGGTGACTCCGGGAGGCCTTCACGGGGTTCAGCAGCTTCTTGGGCTTGATGAGCTCCGGGTTCCACTCTCTGTACTCTGGCCGGGCCATCAGGCCCCCGATGTCTGCCCGCTCCCTCTGGATCTCTGAGTACATGGAGGCTGTGGAGATGGGTGGTGGAGCTGGTCAGAGCTGGGCTCATGACCCACCTCCCTGCGGGGCACAAAGGAAGGGCAAGGGTTCTGGTCCCCTGCGAGTGCGTAGACCCCTGACTTTCTGAGCCCGTGCTTCCTCCTCTGTGTGACTGAGAAGATAATTGAGCCTCTGCATAGTATTGCTGTAAGTACTGGAGTTGATGTTTGTGAAGTGTTTGAGGGGGATATTAGTGAAGTGAATATAGGTCCCAGAGTTGGAGCTGACACCTGACTCTTCTAACCACCCTCCTCCTCCAAATAGAAGGAACTATGTTTGAGTTTTGCTATATTTCAATGAGTTTGTGTCAAACAAAAAGCATGTTACAAGAGTGATATGTACTTGTACTCAGATCAATGCAGAGATGAAAGGCAAATATCACCCCCTGTCACCCACCTCCCTGTCTATGGCTCCAGATCTGCGTGTGGAAGGGGCAGCTTCCCCCTCTCCACATCAGATGGGAGACTGTGAGATGCAGGGATGCTATGTCCCTAGTGGCAAAGCTTTTATGAAAATGTCTGGCTACTCATGGTCTCACTTCCGCCAGAGCAGCTTGAAGTTTACCAGTGTTTGAAATTCAGGCAGAAGGGCTGCAGGGGTACAAACTGCTTCTTTATCCTTGAAATGCCTGAAGGGGTGTGTGTGTGTGTGTATGTGTGTGTGTGTGTGTGTGTGTGTATAAAAAGAGAGAGAGGGTTTTTTTTCAAGTCTCAGGACTGGGAATATAGCTCGGTGGTAGAGCACTGGGTTTGATCCTCAGCACTACAAAAATAAGAAAAATAAAAGTTAAAAAACTCCCAAGGGGATAGCCACTGCTGGGCCATTGGCTGCTTATAGTAATTACAAGGGCCATTTAGACATGAGCTCTGCGCCTTTCATGAGCCCAGTTTTCTGAGGCTGAGTGCCTTCTGTATGCCAAGTGTCAGTAAGGTCTGATCTGGTGCATGTTAAGCAGTCAATAAATATTTGTTGGTGACTGATAATAAAATGCTTGAGGTTTTGGTCTTGGGGAGGCTGTGCCGTAAGGCTTGTGGTTTCTGTGTGGCAGCCAAGGGAGCACATCCTCACTGCACACAGTGGCCTTTGTCCTCTTTTCTTCTCCCCAAATTATTCTTTTATTGGTATGCACTTGTAATACATAATAGTTACAGTCATCTTGGAAAATTGATGCATGTACGTATTGTGTCTTAATCATTTTTACTTTCTCTTCCTCCCCTCATACCCCAATTTCCTCTTTTTCCTGATCCCCCTGTCATTTCTCTTTTAGTTATTTATACTTTGGGTTTCTCACATAAGAGAAACTAGGCAGTATTTAACCTCCTGGGCTTGACTTACTTCACTTAGTACAATGGTCTCAAAGTGCATCCATTTTCCTATGAATGACTCAAATTTATCTTTCTTTATGACAGAGTAGTACTCCTTTGCATACATATGCCATGTTATTTTTTCATTAATTCATCTGTTGATAGACATTGAGGCTGTTTCCAAGATCTAGCCATTATGAGCTGTGCTGTTATACATGGGTATGCATGCATTGCTCTAACTTGATGTCTTGTATTTCAAATGTACAGAAGAGGTATAGTTGAGTCAAAGGGAATTTCTGTTTTTGGTATTTTGAGGAATCTCCATACTGATTTCCATGGTAGCTGTACTAGTTTTCAGTCGCACCTACAGTGTGGAATTCCTTTTACCCCACAGCTGTGCTAGTGTGTGTTCTTTCTGAGTTCCTGATGAAAGCCACTCCTACTGAAGTTAAGATGGAATCTCTGCATTGTTTTGATTTGCATTTCTCTACAAAGATACTCAGTTGCTCTCTTGAGGACACCAGCTTGCCTGTGAACAACTGGGAGGAAGAAGAACAACACTGGGCACCTCAAGTGCAGGTTAATGGAGCAGCAAGAGCTCTCCAGGGAAACCAGACAGCATGGTGTCTGTGTGTGAACCAGGAGACACAGAGGAGGGGAATGATGGTACAAATACAAGGTGACCTTTGTGGGGAATGTGAGCATTGGATGGGAGGCTGTGCTTTGCAGTGGTGGCCTGGCAGGATGCTGCTGGGAGGATTAAGTAAGACCATGTCTATAGAAGTGCTGTGGAAATTGGAAAAGCATTAATCACTATAAGATATTTTAGATGTAGTCAGAGTAAGTGTCAGAATACAATTTTTTTTTTTTTTTTTTACTGAATTAGCAATTTTGGAACTACTTCTAAAATGGGAATTCTAACTAAATTTCTTTATTTTCATCTTGTTATTAAGAGTGTTTGTTTTCAGGTTATATTCTTTCCAGTTTTTGGTTCTTAAAAATGATTGTAGTAGTATTTTGTAGTTATTTTAAAGTGGACACTTGACAAAGAGTTGGCCATACCCTCTCCTACCTCCCTTTCTCTCCTTTATGTGGGGAATTTTTCCTGGTCCATGGGATTACCTTGCCTGAGAGCCAACATATTAGAATACTCTTATTTAGACTGGAGCTTTGAGGCTTACCCCTCTTGTGATGCCCATCTCTCCTATTACCAAGTTCCCGATCCTCTAACTGATTCATTCTCAGCTACTCTTTCCTTCCATGTCCTCAGCTCTCATCCTGTCCAGGTGGTGTCACACTGTGCTTTGATAAAGACTGTGACTCCCTTCTGTATGTGCCCATACCTTGTGGAGCTACACACTTTTCATTCATTACACCATCTTTAAAAGAATAAACAATGTATGCCAAAGTAATAAGGCAGGAAACAGGAATAAGTTGTATAACTTTAGGAAAGGAGATGGCAGAATTAATATTTGCAAAAAGATGTAGCTACATTCCCAGCAAAGCATTGGAAGAGAGAATTCAGTAGTGTGACCAGATAAAAAATAACTACACAAGGTCAAGAGCTCATCCACAACAGGAGTGGCCGCCAGGGAAGTATGTAATACTAAAACAGATGTGCATTCCACAGATGTTTGAGTCCTCATAACTTGCCAGAAACTGTGGCAGACCCCGGACATACCGAGGCAAAGGAAGAGGCAAGGTCCTTGCTGTCTCAGAGTCACTGGTCTAGAAGGGAGGCATAAGGTGGTAAAAAAAAAAAATCATTACAAATGGTGATGAGCTCCGTGAAGGACCTGCCCTTGGCCAGGTGCAGGGGCAGGGCCTCTGAGGAGGCCACATTTAAAATATGGTTGAGAGGGAAGGGGACTCTGCCCGTGGCCTGGGAAATAGCACACATGACTCACCCAACTTTAACAAGCTGGGCCTGTCTGGGAATCACAAAGGCGCAGTGTGAGAAAGGCTCACTGGTGGTGTTTGGAGTGAGGGTGGGTGGGTGGGTTCAAGTCAGGGAAAGAGCGCGTCTCACTCGATTTTTAAAAGGTCATTCCGGCTGCTGTGTGAAGAAAACTGTCAGCAGGTTTGGGGAATTTTTATGACTTTGGTTTCCTTCATCTCCAGTGGGAGAGTCTCTGTCTCTCTTTCCCATTGAGTTCCAGAGGAAAACTTTGACTGGCCAGGCTGAAAACCTTCAGCCGTTGGTGACCAGCAGCTAATGAGCTCACAGGCCCAAGCCAGACCCTGCACATGAAGGCTTAGCCTTCTGTGACGGCTGTCTCGAAGTTCTGCAAGTGGCCCTGCATTTTGATTTTGCAATGGTCCCAGCAAAGTGCTATTGTGTGTCCTGGACCCCAGGAACAATCAGTGGCCAGCCCTGGCTAAAGGATCGGTTCCAGGCCCTTTGCACTGATCAAGTAAAATCAGCACTTGGCCAGCGTGGTGATGTAGGCCAGATAGGAATTCTGATAACTGTGGCTATCTATGCCCCACTCAGCCAGGGATCAAACCCAAAGCTGTATCCCCAGCCCTTTTACATTTTTAATTTTGAGTCAGCATCTTACTAATTTTTACATTGCCCAGCTTGAATTTGTAGTCTTCCTCTGCTTGAGCCTCCCAGAGTCCTGGGATTACAGTGTGTGCTCCCATACCCTGCTGTGGCTGGCTTTTCAGTACAGAGCTGCAACTGAGAGAATTCCTGCTTTTGCCACTCAAGAGTATGGAATTCCAGCAACCAGTGCGTGTGAGATCTGTGTGCATGTGCATTATGGGTAGGTAGGGTGGGGAAAGGATGGCTCTGGGAGCCCCCAGGGCTAAAGAACTACAAAGCCAGACTTCCTGCCTTTTAATTAATCGATTAAGGCCTCTGGGTAGAAGAGACTCACACAAATCCATCTCAAAAGAAGCCTTGGAGCTGTGCAGTGCCCAATGTGCCTCACGGTATGGGCAGCTCCAGCAGCCAGCACTGAGCCCTCAGCTCCGTGATAAGCATTTGCCAAACAGTGTGCAACTCCAAGGTGCAAGAAAACCTAGGCTGCCTGAGGCAGAGGCCTAGGGTCATTCCCGAGGTCATCAAGATATCCAGAGAGGTCTGGCACCATTGGGAAAGTGGCCACCATGGGGCAAGGAGGTGAGGTCATTTCTGAAAAGGAAAAGATAAGTGCCCAAAGGAAGAGCTGTAGAAGGAGGAACAGGCCAAAGGAGGAAGAGAAAGTTCAGTGGCTAAGATCCTTTAGGGACATGTAGTTACAGGGCCCTGAGCCCTTCAGATACCATCTGAATCTCAGCTCCCACCCCTTTCAGCCAAGGGCAAGTGGACCTACCTCCTTGGAGCGGGCGACTGAAAACTATAGTCTCTGGTCCAAATCCTGCTGCCCTGAACACAGCCATGCCCCCTTGTTACTTCTAGGCTGCTTCCTGCTAGCACAGCGCAAGTAGGTGGGACTGGTGCTTCTGTCTAAGCAGGCATTACAGTAGGGTTATTCTTTGTGGTGTCTTTCCATACTAAATGAGGTGATACTTGCAAGGTGGTTGGCAAATAAATACCTAGTGGGGAGGGAGGTGGTGAAGGGTGAGGTGCTGGTTATCAGAGCAGCTCGTGTAACCAGGCTGGCTGTGCATTGCGAGACTCCAGGGCCTCGATTCCTGCAGAGACGACTATGAATGGTGCCTGTGGAATTGCAGGGTGACCACCATGTCGGCTGCCAGTAACAATCACTAATAATCCCACATAGCACTGGATTGGACTTTCTCATTCTCCTTAAAAACAACATTGGCTACATCTATGGATTAACCTTGACTGCATGTCGGTATCCCCAGGGAAAGTGTTTTTGTTGTTTGTTTTTTTCCTTCTTCCTTCTTTTCTTTTCTTTTCTTTCTTTCTTTCTTTCTTTCTTTCTTTCTTTCTTTCTTTCTTTCTTTTTTTTGAGACAGGGTCTTGCTCTGTAGTCCAGGCTGGTCCTGAACTGGCTATGTAGCCCAGGCTGGCTTTGAACTCACAGCAATCCTCCTGCCTCAGTCTCCCAAGTGCTGGGATTATAGGTATGTACTACCACATCCAGCTACTTTTTGTGCTGAGGAATTGAAACTGGGGTCTTATACATGCTAAATAAGCCATTTAACCACTGAGGTATGCCCCTGCCCTCAATTCCAACCAGGGGAAGTTTTACAAGGCCTAGTGTGTATGTCTGAGTCCTCAGGGATTCTGATTTAATTGGCTTAGGGGGAAATTTAGACTTTGAAAATTCTAAAATGTCCCAGGTGATTTCAGTAGTCAGACATCTTTGTACATCATGCAGTTTCAAAAAAAAAGAAACCCAAACCATCAAGGTTCTTTGCTTTGGAATGAGTGATGCCAGCGGACGGAGGTTAGTTTGGTTACTGTGAGCAGGTCTGATTAAGGGCACAGTCCCTAGCAGTTGTGTGACGAGGGGAAGTCTTCACCTCCTGGGGACCGTCTGTATAATCATGCTGTTCGAACTCAAGAGCTGGGCATGGCTTCGCGTGAGCCAGGAGGTGACAGCTCAAGGGGGTGTCTTGCAGGCCCACACCATGGGTGAATAGGCCTCACTCAGCATGTAGACCTGGCTGGCCTCAGCTTCTAAGGGTTAGGGTGACAAGGAGCCAGAAGGCTGGAGCCCTTCCCTTCATTCTTCTTTGGTTCTGTGATGACCCCAAGGCCCCACAGCTCCTCCCTGGACACACTGCAGGGTGTCAGCCCCACACCGGGCTACTGGCAAACTCTCAGCAGCACACACCAGGCCAGGGGTGCTGCAGTGGTGAGGAGGCAGCTTGGAAAGCCAACACTGGTACCCTGTGGGCGCCAGGAAAGAGATATGGATGAGATTCCAGGTCCCAGTTCGTGTTGATAATAGCTGCAGGACCCCAGGCTGTCTAGAGCCTCATGCCCCCCTCCTGCCTCTTCCCTGCTGTGGTGGCTCCTGAGCTGTCTCTGATGGCATTGGTGGCAACAAATGATGTAAGCCAGTAAGGCTACAAGGTTAAAGCAGACTCTTCCAAGGAGATAGATTGGGCCCATGCCAGAGCACCTGTCCTACCTGAGTGGCCGTCTGTGAGCCTTTGGATGGTGCGGGTGAGGGCCATGCCCGCTCACGGGGTCATCTGCAGGGTGAGCTGCTGTGGTGTGCAGATGTGCTTAGCCCTGCAGCTGGCAGAGCAATGCCTACTGGTGTGAACTGTGGTTCTCCTGACCTTCAGGGGCCTTATGGTCAGCCCAGCTTCAACCTGCATCTCGTGATCACCCTGGGAGACAATCCTTTTACGGAAAAGAAAATCAAGGTTGCATGGAGAGCCAGGCCCTGTGGCACAGGCCTGTAATCCCAGCACTCTGGGAGGCCGAGGCAGGAGGATTGTAAACTCAAGCCCAGCTTGGACAACTTAGCAACTTGCTAAGACCTTGTTTCAAGATAAAATTTTAAAAATGGGCTGGAGATTTATGTCAGCGCATAAGTCCAGGCTCGATGCCCGGTAATCCCCCAATGTCCGCCAACAGATACACAGGGAGTAAAAGGCAAAGTCAGCATCTTCAGACTTCAAAGTCAGTGCTCTTTCTACCAAACCTCTGTCCTCCAGGTACAAGGTGCTCTTCTGTCCCCAGAGCTGCCCTTTTTCTCTGTGGACACTCAGGAAACCCCAGGGCAGAGGCAGTGTGTCCTATTCTACAGATGAGAAAAATGGAGGCTGGCTAGCCAAGGACTACTAGCCTATATGAAACGCAGACCTGGCAGCTTTGGGCTTCTGCCAGAACCCACAGGCCTGGCTACCCACAAGCTGGTCCTTCCTCAGGGATGTTGTCCAATCTCCCCTCCCTCCCGCTGCGCCGAGAGTGGCTTGCTTCAGCCTTTAACAGTATGGCAGGGCCAGGGAGAGACAGGCTTCGCATAGCTGCCAGCAGGGAGGACGGGACATTCAAGCGCGGCCTCTGGGTTTCCTGGCCCTTAGTGCCTTTTCCTCGCAATAGGCCAAGGGCCCCTGTGTACTTCACTGGCCGGCGACCAAAGGGCGGCACGTTTGAGCACCCCAGTTCTGCCAGTGCAGAAGCCCCCGGCAGAGCCGCTGTGTGATTAGATGCGGTGCTTCAAGGCAGACTTCCTGAACACCCTGCGTGGGCACTGGAGCATCCTGCTTCGTGAGGGGAAGGTCTGGTGGGCTTTGGGGCTTGGAATCAATTCCACAGCAGAGCCCAGGGCTGAACGTGGGGTCCTTAGCAAGGATGGAGCAGGTGCTGTGCAGTGGAGTGGGGACCAAGGATCAGTCAGAGCTGGTTCTCCTGCAGGCCACGGGGACACGGGGCCAGCGCCTCCACCTGGTAGGTACCCCAGGGGAAGATGATGCAGGCACCGACCACCTCCTGAGCCGAGGAAAACCCTCAGCATCGAAGCTGCCCACAGGCCCAGGCGCTGGGCTGCCTCAAAGCCAGGAGCCACCCAGGTTTACAGCAGTGGCAGAAAGTGACACACCCAACCCTATAGTGCCAGATTTCTGGCCCAGTCCTAACGCAGGCACGTTCACCAGTTAGGCAGGCTGGCACCCAGCTAATTTGCACACACTGCGTGACAGGCGCTGTGCTGAGAGCCAGCAGCCACATCTCATGAAATTCTTACAACAGATCTACGAGGTATATCTATCGTTACTATCTTTTTACGAACAGAGACTCAAGGCTCAGAGATGTCATCGATTTCCCTGGACCACACCGCGGGCGGAAAGAAGAAGGAGGTGGCATCGCAACTGAGCTGTCTGACGCGGGCGGTCTCCGGTGCGCTCCGCGGCAGTCTGGCTTTCTTCCTGACTGTTGTTAGACAGCGAAACCCCCCATCCTGAGTAACAACGGGCTTTGGCGAGGTCACAGCGTACATTAATTCCGATTCCTTTGAGAATTTAGCAGCAGAAGACCGACAGGAATACAGTGCTATCCTGAGGAGCCCCAAACCCAGGGTGTCAGGAGGCATTCCCTAGGCCATTTCCCGGTCCCCTGGTCCCTCGGGTCAAAGAGCTCACAGCCGCTGACTGACTGCCTGACTCCCTGCAGCTCTTCCCTCCCGCCTCCTCCAGGAACAGCGCCCGCTTGCAGGCTGCTGACCCAGGGCAGAGATGGTCTTACTTTGCAGGCGAGTCCTTGGGACGAGAAGTCAGGAGCAGTGCCGCAGGTCTGTCTCCTCACCCCACTGGGAAGCCCCAGACTAGCCCTGAGGGCCGCCTCCAGGGGCGGTTCTTAAAGCCCTGGGGATGGGAGGCAGCTGCAGGGTGCCAACAAGTGGGGCGCTTTGCATTCCTGTTTATTCTGGTATCAATAAAAAGGAACAGTTACTATAGTAACGGGTATTTCACTTGGTGCACGGCCACTCGCACGACGCGGAACACCATGTCCAAGCCACCCGTTCCAGAGGCACAAATAAATACCTATTTTGTCAGACTGACGAGGAATAAGAAACATGCCAAGCTTTGTTCTGAGCCAGACGGCCCACGGAAAGGAATTTCCCGTTTCCAGCGGGAGAGGGAGAGTCGTGAGGGTGGATTCCAGCACTTCCTGGTGGAAGGGGAAGCCAGACTTCCGGCTGCAGTCATGGGGACTTCAGGACACAGCCCTCTTGGGGTTAAAGAGCAGGGAGAGGGTAAGAGGGGGAGCCACACAGCGCTGGGTCAGTCCTGGGTCATTTGCTGTGTCACAAACCCCACACATGGTTGTTTGTGTGGCACCTTAACTTCTCCTGAACTCCACAGGGGTGCTGGCTGTGGGAGAGGCAGCTGATGGGGAGCGGGCTCCCAGCTCTGGAGTCGGCTGGGCCTGGCCCTGGCCCTTTGGGTAGTCACTCAGTGCCTCTGAGCCTTGGCTTCTGTGTTTCAGGGTGACTGAGTAGCTGGGAGAGGACAGGAGTGAAAGGCTACAGACAGTGCAGGTAGAACTTTGCCCGCAGGGAGACCCGACTGTGCAGGGTCAGAGGGCAGGGCCACAGGATGGCACCCAGAGTCTGTGCCCTGGAGAGAGGTTCAGCCGGATCCCGCGGACAGGAAAATGGAGCCAGGGGGCAGGTGCCCAGGGCCTGGGTGCATGCGGACAGGTGAGGCCTTCTTCTAGTCTCAGAATCAGCTTTCACTTGGAAACCGGGACGTTCCTAGGTTTTGTTCCCCAGCAAGGGAAGCCAGCACGTACCGGCAACACGGGGCCTTCAGCCAACTTTGCTTTCTCCTAGAGTCTTCCTTGGTGGGAGGTGAGGTGTCCCCCAGACACATATCACATCTAAAATAGCATTAGACACGCAATTGCGCGATTCCCTTGTCCTGTGTGATTTGTTCCTTTAATGAACATATACCTACTGTATTCCTGTCCTTGTGCCAAGTGTTGGAGACGCAACGTGAATGTGGCGGCAGCGTCCCTGTCCTCAGAGAGTTGACCCTTGAGGACTCCACAGTAAATAAAGAGACCCCCAAGTCAATGTCCACCTGTACTGCACACTGGTGAAAGCACAGCAGGACTCTGGAATATCACGGGCCGAGGAGCAGAGTCCTTGCTCAGCCTGGTGGCGTGCTGGGGGACTGGCGGGGATCACAGAGGCTGACACACCCACCCATGCTCCCCTCTTGTCCCTTCTAAGTCTGATTTCCCAGCAACCAGAGGAACCGGAGGGAAAGGGGACAGTAAAGACCAGTGGAGGTAATTTTGAGGGTCAGTTGAGGAATTTTCCTGCCTTAATTATGGCCTAGGCTGCAGCTCACAGAAACAAAAAAATAACTGCCCCAAACAGCTTTCTTTTTATTTCTGCCCCCTTTTCTGCCAGCCAAGAGGTGCCTGGAGCAGCTTACATGGGCCTACATGAGACAAGGAGTTCCCATAGCAACTCAAAACTTTCTCCTCAGGCCTTGCATTCATTGTAAATCTCCAAAGCCTCAAAGAGGAGCCACCCACAAAACAGCCCTGGGATCAAACCACTCACCCCACCTCCCTCCGTCACCCTTAACTCGCTGCTGCTGCTGGTGGGGGAGCTGTGCTGGCAGAAAGACTTGTCATGGGATCCTTGAAGAGATTATAAAAGGACTGAGAGTCGCCTTTATAACAAGTTTGAACCGGGAAGCATTTACCCTGGGCAAGGACTTCAAGCGTGAACCCAGGAAAGCTAGAGGGGGTAGGGTACAGCCAAGTTTCAGAAAGTTGGCTCTCAACCCAGATGAGATTGTTCACGGTTAATTTGGCCTCTAAGCTTCAGAAGGATCGTGGGGTACCACCACCTCAAGCACATTTTAATTCTCTCCTAGCCTCACAAAAGCAGGGCTATGGATATAAAAGTGGGACGAGGCTGTGTGTGCACGCGTGTGTAGAAGGGACTGTGGGCAGACCGCAGCTTGTCGAGCCAAGCAAACTTCCAGGATTCCTGGCAGCATGGTTACTAGATATAGCACATAAAAATTCAGCACTCCTGGTTAAATTTGAATTTCAGATAAGCAATGGATAATTTTTTAGTATAAATATATCTCATGTAATATTTAGAACATACACTAAAACGTTACTCATTGTTTATCCAAGATTCAAATTTCCCTGTATTTGATCTGGCAGCCCTACCTGGCAGAGGCGGTCTTGGAGGCATGCCTGCCCCTAGCTGCACAGGACAACTGTGGATACTTGGGGACTTGGGAGTTTGTCACAGAGATGCCTTTTCCCCACCAGGGTCCCAGCCTGCGAACCAGGGAGGGCATAGGTAAAGGGCATGAGGTGACTTTGTCAGGGACTGAGCAGTGGATCCAGGTGTGGGAGGGCATGGCTCTCTACGGGGTGAGCCTCCAGCCCAGGGCTCAGAGCATGGGCTCTGGTGCCGACTGTCATGCCCAGCATGGCTTCCCTGTTGGGAGGTGGCCTTTGGCACCCTGTTTCCTTGTGCCTGAAATGGGGCACATGCTCTTTTGAGGAACATGGGTGTGGGTATGGAAAGCCCTTCACACCGTGCCTGCCACAGGCAGCTGCCCAGAGGTGGCTATTCTCTTCATAGCCCATGTTTCATTCAAGTGTAGAAAACAAGATTAAAGACTGGCGTCACAGGGCTGGGGCATAGCTTAGTTGTTACAGGCACTTGTCCAGAGTGTACAAGGTCCTGCGTTTGATTTCCCAGCACCACGTAAGGATCAGCTGGGTGTGGTAGTGCATGGCACTTGGGAGGCTGAGGCAGGACAATTGGCATGAGTGTGAGAGGCAAGCCTGGGCCACACAGTGAGTTCAGGAGCATCCTTGACTACAGAGTGAGACTCTGTATTAAAAAAAAAAAACGACCAGAGTTGTAACTCCAAAGGTGTAAACTAAATATACACGCATACAAACTATGCGTACTAGCTTGGATGGAGATACCCCAAAGCCTCCGGGGACTGCTTGTCGTTAGGCTTCCCCCAAATATCTTTGGGAGAATGTGTTACTTTAATAGTAAGAAATAATTTTGAAATAATTTGGGGTGAACTTTTATTTTTACAGGTGGACTATTACTTGGTGCATGATTCAAGTCTCCTGTCCGTGAAAATGGCCGCCACGCAGGATCTGGGCCTGGCTGCTTCTCCTTGGGGATGCGTAAAGGGAGGAGGAGTGCCTGCCTCCCTCTCAAAATGCCAGAGTTTGGCTCCTCAGTCTCCCTGCTGGGTTTTGCTGGGCTCCAGAGGAGCACAGCTCTAGGTTTGAGTTTGAGCTCCACCCTGAGGTGCTGCAGGACTTTACACAAGTCATGGCCCTGTTCAAGAACCTTTTTCTCATAGTCCCTTGGAGGATGACGTGGCTCACCTCTCTGAGAGGAGGGACGTGTCTGCTTGACCAGCACTGACCCAGCACCCCACGTGAGTCAATAGTGAGCTCGGCCGGTGGCAGGCTCACATCTAGAGGCAGCAAGCAGGGAAAAGACCCTCCGTGTCCCAGAAGGTGGGCTGACCTGGGCACGAGGGACGGAAGCTGGAATGTGTTTCTGACTCCTTAGGAGGTAGAAAGGGTCCCTGCCGATGGTGGGCGAGCTGTCTAGGCTTTGTGCGCCTCGGCCCCTGTCCACTACGTGGAGGTGACAGCAGAGTCCTTGCAGAGCTGTGAGATTGACCGATGGGCACACTGCCCCTGCAAGTGCCCGCACTTACCCTGCCCCTTCCCGGCGGCGCCGCGGGCACAGCTGGGAGCAGGCATGCGCCAGAGCCACTCTGCTGTGCCTGCTGTTCTGCATGGGCTGCAGGGACCCCGAGGCAGCCAGCCTGGTCAGGAGAAGGCCCGCGCTGGAGTTGGAGGCAGCTCCATGAGATTCGGCGGACTTACCGGGTCCTGCCAGTCCGGCCCGGCGGACACCCTCCCTCGCCAGAAGGGCCCGCCTGGCCTGGAGTCTCGGCCAGAGTTTGTTTCCGGATTTACAGAACCTTTGTTCCAGGGTTCCCCTCCTGCCACCGGGCAGCGGGATCCGTACCCCAGCGCCCCTTCCCCGCCGTGCGGGCCGGGCTGCGCGGTGCAGGGCCCCGCGGCGGCCGGAGCGCCTCCTCCGCCCTCGCCCTGCGGCCCCGCGCTTTCCCGATTATTGTGACGCTGGGCGTGCATTCGTTCGTCTCGCTTCTCTGCATGGACGCTCTGCCCTGCCCGGGTGGGAAAGCCATGCGTGCTCCGCGCACACAGGAGGCGTCAGAAACTAAACGCCTGCCGCCCCACTCCCGTCCTCAGAACGCTCACGGGGCGCGCAGGTCCCTTCCCGAGCCGCGCCGACGGAAAAGCGGCCCCGCCGCCTGCGACCTGCCGCCCTGCCCTCGTGACAAGCGCCCACCCGACGCCGGTCTTGCGGGGTTTTTTTTTGTTGTTGCTCGTGTTTTGTACCAGGAGCCCACGGAAGGGTCTCCGCTCTAAGCCACACGCTCCCCCCCCCCCCCCCCCCCCCCCCCCCCCCCCCCCCCCCCCCCCCCCCCCCCCCCCCCCCCCCCCCCTTTTTGGAACAGCGGCTCGCTAGGTCGCTAAGGTGCCCGGGCTGGGTTTGAACTTGTGATCCTCCTTCTCCAGCCTCCCAGCGCGCTGGGTTACCTGCGCCAACAGGCCGCCCACCTGGCATGCCCCACGCGCCCCTGCCCGCTTCCGGGGGTTCCACGTTCGGCTCCCACCCGCGCCCCCCACGGCTGCAGCTGACCTGGGACACCTGCGGGGCGCCAGGCCGGTCAGGAGCCCCCGCGTGGGTGCGTGGCTCTTACACGCTAGAAGGCTGCGGCGGGCGGACCCCCTAACGGAGGCCGGTGGGGAGGCGGAGAGGGGCGCGGGGGCGACGGGCGGAAAGCGCCGCTGAGCCCAGGGAGCGAGCGCGCGGCGCCCCACTTACCTGACCGGAGCAGCACGGCGCGGTAGAGGCCGGTGGCCTCGGCGGGCCCCGGGGCCCACTCGCCCAGCCGCTGCGCCATGGCCCGCGCCAGCTGCCGAGCCAGCGCCCCGCGCCGCGACGCCACCCGGCGGCCCAACCCGCGGATCTGGTTACGCCGCGGCGGCGGCGGCGGGCTGGGGTCAGGCGGAGACGGGATCGCTCCCAGGCGGCTGCCGGGGAGCGGGTGGTGGGGGGAGCTCCGGCCCAGCCCCGCCCACGTCCTTCTACTTTTGGGGATGCCGCCAGCAGGCGCGGGGACAGCTGTGTGTGACCCCGGGATGGGTGACCCACCGTGCCACCCGCAGAGTCCTCCCGTCCCCACCTGTGACGAGCCTGGCGGCGCGTCGCAGGACGCTCCCGCGGGCCTTGATGGACGTGTGGCCACAGCACAGAGCAGACGCGATGTATTGAACCTTTTTAATTTATTTATTTATTATTTATTTTGTTGCTGGAGTTGAGACCTAAGGTCTTTTTGTATGATGTTACATCTCAGAGTTTTTCTTTTCTCTCTCTTTCTTCCCTTCTTCCTTCCTTTCTTTCTTCCTTCTTTCTCTCCCTTCCTTCCTTCCCTCCTTCCTTCCTTCCTTTCTTTTTTTCTTTCTTTCTTTTTGGAAACAGTCTCCTTAAATTGCTAAATTCCCCAGGCTTAGTTTAGATTTGCATTCTCCTGCCTCAGCCTTCCAGAGCACTGGGATTACAGATCCGCACCACCAGGCTGGGCTACTTAAAAAAAAAAAAAAAAGCCCGAGGCACCCGTGATGAGTGGCATCAAAAGTAGAGGCACTGCCAGGGAGAAGGGTCTGGGTAGATGCCCGTGGGACCCCATACGCATGGTTTCTCTTGCTTTGGGGAGTCCAGTCAAGAGCCAAGCTGCTGGGGAAGGGGGGCGAGCCAACCGGGCAGCCGTGGGGAACATCAGGAGCTGACAATTTTGGTGATCTACTCTGTGTTTGGTGCTGTGTTAAGTTTTTCTTAAAGTAAAAAGTACCATTAATAGTGTACTTCAGATCCTGTTTCTTTTAATCTTTAAAGCCCTATAAAGTAGGCTCTGTTAACATCCATCCCAGTTTTAGAGAGGAGAAGAAGAAACCAAGCCCAGAGAGGCTAAGCAACTTCTCTGAAGTCACACAGTATGGAGCTGGGGTATCAGCGCAAGTGGGCAGACCCCGTCCACTGGCCACTCTGTCCTGCTGCCTCTTCATGACAGTCCTGCATAGCAAGTGTCACCTCCAGCACTGAGACACGTGACTGAGAGGCAGGAAGGCAAGGTGGCATGGGCATGCTTGCTTGGCCAAGACCCAGCCCAGCTCTGGGCCCAGGACCTGCGCCCCTGGAAACTCCTATTCTCCCACTGCCCGCCACAACTGGACGCCCTCTGCTCGGAGCCGTGTGGGCCTCAGGCTGCCTGTGCTCTCTTCGGCCTCAGTGCCTCCTGCTGTCCCACTGTCCAGGCGCAGAGTCCTTGTCGTATCATCTGGTGTCCTAGGGGTCCACACGTCATGCCTCAGACAACACCCAAGGCCTGCAGGTGACACTCGGTCTTTGGGTCCACATTGGCCAGACAGATCACGCTTGTCCCTAATCAGCCCCCAGCCACAGGAGTGCCAGGCACTGGGCCGGCCCTGGGCCGCTCTGTCTCGTGGCCTTTCTCCAGGAATGCGGTCACGGCCAGCTTTTTGCTCATCTCACTCAGCTTGCACAGCGGCGCTTTATTTCGCTCTGTTATCTATATACTTTGGGTTTCTCATATAAGAGAAACAATGCGATTTCTAGCCTTCGTGTCTGATTTAGTTCACTTAGCAGCATGGTTTTGGATGAATTGGTTTGTCTATGAATGACTCAAATTTACCCTTCTTTAGAGAAGAGTAGTATTTCACTGTGTAGGCATACCACATTTTCTCTATAATGGACATCTAGCCTGCTTCCAAGACTGAGCTACTGTGGGTTGTGCTGCTGCCCCACACTCAGTAACCTAGCTGCGGCTGTGCCCTTTTGGAAAATGAAGAAAGGAAACTCCAGCGACTTGCCCAAGGCCATGCAACTAGTCAGCAGCAGAGCTGGAATTTGGACACAGATGGCACCAAAACTTGCTGCACAGGGGGCAACCAAACCAGGGGATGAGCAAAGTGACACCCAGAAAGGTTGTGGTGAGGGGCACGCTGGGGGGCTGACGCTGCTCACACCCCCATCCCCGGGGTGCTAGGGGAATCTGGCTTACCTGGGCAGTCGTCCCTCTGGTCCTCATTTTCACTACAAAATGTGGCCTGAGGAGAGCGTCCTTCCTGTGGACAGAGAGCAGGGAGAAAGATGAGGAGCTCTGCTCCCCGACAGAGAGGGGTGACGAGGTGGTCGTCACACCCCACACCCCGTAGTCAGGCGCGGAAAGGCCCAGCCAGGTTGAGTCCTCTCTAGAGGAAGGAGGCCGTGTGGTTTTTCACACGTGTGTGTGTGTGTACATACTTTATGACTCACACTGTCTCTCTCCCTTTTTTTTAAATAGACTTTGTGTTTTGGAGTGGTTTTAGATTCAGAGGACAATTACGGAGACAGTAGAGAAGGTTTCTTACTACTTAGCTGCCATTTCCTTGTGTTTAAGGTCTCACCGGTATGGAGGTGTACGTTATGTACATGGGACATTTGTTGCAATTAATGAAGCAATCTTGATGCATTTTTACTAATACAAAGTCTATACTGTGTTCAGTTTCCTCAGTTTCCCCTTAACACCTGTCTTCTCTAGAATCCCATACTGGACCCCATGTATCATGTCCCCCAAGGCTCTCTTGATGGGACAGCTTGTCAGACTTAGATTTTGATAACCTTACACTTTTGAATGGTTCTGGGACCTATGTTATTTTGTGTCCCCGGGCAAAGCAGACAGTTCCGCAGAGCCAGCAGGGCCACCATCGGGAGGTAATGCCTGAGCTGGCAGTACTGAGTTCCCTCGGGAGCTTCCGGTTTTGAGCTCTGCTCCCAGGGAGGGCGCAGAAAAGGGAGAGTAGGGCTGGCCAAGCCTCCTTTGTCTTTTTTAAACAAAAGGATTAAGAGAACAAGTAACGACATCTACAGAAGGAAATTCCAGAACGCAGAAAGGGTCGGTTCCCACATGGTTCTAATGATCCAAGCTCCTTTGCTCGCAGAGACCTGGGAGGCAGTAGTGTGGCAAAGGCCTCATCTCCCAAGGGCTAGCGCCCTGACCTGCAGCTGAAAGAAACGTCCTTGCACGCCTGTCAACCTGCTTCACAAGAAAGACTTGTTGAAAATAAGGCCAACCTGCGCCCAGCGAGACTCGGTGACTGGGGTAGGGCCTGTCCTGGGGCGATTGGGCCCAGCGACCACAAAGACCCTCCGCTTGCTCATTCACCAGGTGCAGGGCGATACTTATTCCAAACTGATGTGGTCCTGGTAACTGATAGTTTTCCCCAGAGCTGTGCTGAGGAATACAGCCAACTCACTCTCATTTGCTCACACCTTTTAGAGTGGGTAGATGTTAGCTCAGCCACAATATTGTTTTGTGAAAGCTGGCACGCTTATCTGCAGAGGTAACATTATGGCGTGTTTTGCAAGATCCCCGAACGCAGCTGACCATCACTCCATCTTGGCTGAGACCAAAGCCATTTGCGTTTCTCCTGTCCTTCCTGACGCCACCATGTGCCCTGATTTTTGAGGATAACCTCTGGAGGTTGGTCACTGGTGGCGTTGGTGACGCTATCCTCAGCGCCTCCCTTTCCTATGCTGCCCCGTTGCTTTCCCTAGGGCCTGTGCCACAGTTGGAAGTGTCATGACCCCGGGGACTTGACACACATCCTCTGTGGTCTACTTGCCACACAAAAGAATAAAGAATCTTGTTTTGTTTGTTTTTCAACATCTTAAAAATTGCATGCTGCCAGAAAGCACACTAATGTCACATGCACAGCTCAGGGACGCGGTCTCTGTGCACTCTGTGTATACAGAGCCATCTCGGAGACTCAGTAGGACCAGCCCCTACTTGCTGTGACCTTCCCAGGGAGGGAACACCGCCTCCTCCCAGGTAGCTCGTCCCCAGAGCAAGTGTTTTCCTGGCCTCTGGCACCGCAGAATCGTGTTTCTTGTTCCAGAACTTCATGTGCGTGGAATCGTACAATTCTTACTCATTGGGGCCTGGCTTCTTTCACTCAGCAGTGTGTTTGGGAGTCGTCGACGTGGTTACCTATCTCAGGCATTTGTACCTTGTTGCTGAATAATTTTCTGGCTCATGATTACATCACAGTTTGGTGACATGTCCTCCTGTGAATGGGCGCCACTCAGCACCTCGTCTGCACAAAGCCACACTGTACTGTTTTCCTCCATCCCCAGGGAAGGAGGGAATCCAACCCAGCAATCCTTTCTTTAAAGTGCTGGGCACTGTCAGAACAGGCGCCAGACCAGGGAAGTGTTTTCTTCCCAGGGTCCACTTACGTTATGCTGGTGTAGGGTTCTCAGCAGAGGTGTGGGAACAAGGGTGCTGTTTTCTGTTAAAGGAAGCCTCCACAATTGCTGTCTCCAGGGCCTTCTCACTGCTCCATCCACTCAGCCTTCAGGTCTCGGAGGCCAGAGAGGTGCCCTCTGGAACCCCACATGAGGCCCTGGCAAGGAGCCAGTGCCCAAGACACGAGGCTCAGAGCCAGTCTACTCCACACCTGGATGTCCCTTTAAAAGTTTGCAAACTAGCTTTTGGAAGTCAGATGTTCACCCACTGCTGCCTTTAACATTTGTAGCAGTCCAGATTGCACGCAGACCTCACAAAGAGCATTTCTCGCCACTTATGATGGGCTCACTGCCCTATTCAGTAATAGCATGTTATTGCCTCAATTAATATTATTGCCCAGAGCCTCCACTTTACACATTCAAAAATGGTCTTGTTGTATAATAGTGAAACATGCTTATGATATAACTTACATAGTATTGATGTGTCTAAAAATTTCCAAATTCTTCAAATCCACATGTTCCTCTCAGGTAAAACCAGTGTAGAAATTTCTTGTTTGTGTAGCCAAGAAATGCCTGTGCTTCTATAAACACTGAGACTGATTCTGATCTATCCTCTGGAGAAGTGCAAGTGGGATCACACTGAATTACCACTTTACCATGTGCTCTGTCACGTGATGTGCCAAGGCTATTGCTCCACACCTGCACGTTTTGATTTGCCATATTAATTTACCGTTCTGCAAAAAGTTTTGTGGTACAATTTGCTTGTGAATTCCTTTATGGGTCCTTACAGATGGGTGCTTAGATTTTACTACTCCCTTCCTTTCCTTCCTTCCTTCCTTCCTTCCTTTTTTCCTTCCTTCCTTCCTTCCTTCCTTCCTTTTTTCCTTCCTTCTTCCTTTCTTCCTTTCTGTTCAGCTGTGGCTCCAGACAGGATCCATAGAGGGGTTTTTAAATCTCTCTCTGAGTTGTCTGGAGACTGGGTCAGCCTCCCAAATCAGAGAAAGGCACAGCCAGAGCTATATGGGATATTCTCTCTGTCTTTTCTCTTTCTTTCTCCTGCCTTCCTCCCTTCCCCCCTTCCTTTCCTATTTTTTATGAGGGTTCTCTACTCATTCCTGCACTATTCCCTGGTCAATATCTCGTGATCTCAGCGATTCCTTACTAAGTTTGAGAAAAATTTCTGAAGCAACTATCCTGCTGGGGGAGCTGATGAATATGTTTCCTCACGGTGCCAGATGTGGTGGCACAGGCCTGTAATCCTAGTTGAGAAGGCTGAGGCTCTGAGAGGCTGAGGAAAGAGGATCACAAGTTCAAGCCTAGTCTAGGAAACTTAGTCACTTAGTGAGACCCTGCCTCTAACAAAAAGAAGGAGTTAGCAATGTAGCTCAGCATGAAGGCCCTGAGCTCTGTCTTTGATATTGTAAAACAACCCAAAACACCAAAAATTATTATTATCATTATTTTCTGTTAAGAGAACGCCAGATACATGCTTTTGTTCCAGACATGTGCCTGGGAACCTCCTGGTCAGGACTGGCTATGTGCTCAGGGCCTGGATCCCTTCACCTCATTGAAGGACAGGGTCAGGCCTGCTCAGAACAGTGGCTGCTGCAAACTTTCAGAGCTCAGGGTTGATACCAGATGGGCTCTTGGTGTCTTGGTGGAGCCTGGCTCAGGATCCACCCACTCAGTTCCATGTGCAGCCTGAAAGTTTAGGACAAGGAGGAGAGCCTGAAATTTATTCTGTGGTTTTGAACAATGTTTTGGCGAACCCTGGACATGTGACTTTCTCTATGTGAGTAGCTGCCCCCATGCAGAGGGAAACCTCTAACCAGCAGTTTCCGGGGTCAATGGTTCGGGTATTTTCTATTGTGGTCCATCCTGGCATGTGTACAAGCCCATTTTAAATCTCTTAGGGACCCTGGACTTGGAAGGAATGTTCTGGGAAATTCTTCTGGAATGATTCCTTTAGTCATGCCGATGACCACTCCTGGAATGTATTTGCTGGGTAGTTTGGAATTTGGGAGAAAACAGATTTGTTAGTCTTTATTTATTTATTTATTTATTTATTTATTTTTCCTGTAAGTAGATATGGTTTCTAAAATGTCCACAGTGAAGCAGGTGGATGGGCCAGAGAGGGGCCGTGGTGAGAGGCCCTCAGTTTAAGGAGCTGGATTCTCACTAATCCCAGCTCAGGCTGGCCTTGCACAGAGGAATAAGCTGTGCCTTCCTGGGGGCCTACGCTGGAGGAGCAGAGCTTTAGGAGTTTTTGGAGATAACATACCTAGAAGCCACTGAACTGGTGGTTCCAGAGAAGGAAAGGGCCTCAGAGAGGACATCCGGGAGGGCTGTGGCAGGGCAGTTCTCAGCAGGAGAAATCTGAGACATCCTACGTGTACAAGAAAAGATGCTTGTCCTCTGCAGAAACAACAACAACAAAACAAAACAAAACAAAAATAAAAACAAAAACAAACACACAAACAAAAAGGGTCACCCTCCCCCCCAGCAAAAACAAAGTATTACCTTCCAGTTATGAAATTGGTTAAAAAAATCTAATACTATGCAATGTTGGAGAGCGTGTGAGGGTTCAGGCCCTGTGGCTCACTGCTGGCTGTATCGCTGTCCTGCTGGGGGCATGGTCCCGGGCCCAACCACGCCATGCCTTATCTCTGCTGTTCCACTTCTTTGACTTGGTTTTAAGGACATAACTGAACAGATGCTCAAAGGTATGTGGTCAAGGGTATGTACTAAGCAGCCTTGTTTGTAATAATAAGAAGGTTGGCCTCCAGAAATGGGGGTTGGTTAAATGTGCTATGTTAGGTCTATGAGATGTAACAGACTGGGGCTAAAATTAATGCTGTAGAATTATGTCTGCTAACATAGAGGCTGTCTATCCACATTGAAAATTCAGTGGAAAACAAGCTAACAGAATTGGTTTTACAAATGTATTTATATATCTACTAACTTATAGATCTACATATACAGACATTTATATATATACAGTATTATATGGATTTTATATATACATACATGTTCACATACATACGTTGTGTCTACATGTGCCTATATGAGGATATTATGTGACTTTATATGGAAAATAATTGGAAGAAGATTCAAATTATCCTCAGTGATTTTACTTAAGTGGTAGGACTTTCATTCATCCATTCATTCATTTTTGTAGTGTTCTCCATTTCTTGACTTTCTTTGCAATAACTTATATTACTTATATAATCAGCAAAATAATTTATTACTCTTAATTTAGGAAAATGAGAGAAGCCAGTAAGTCTGCCTCAGCTGTATTAGCCGGTCTTCATGCAAGTTTCCCCGCATACCAACTGTGCCCACCTCTTCTGCATGTCAGAGTCCCCTCTGATAGTTATGACAAACACAGTGGCGGTGTGGAGGGTGGCGTCCATTTTTATAGCACCTACGACGCCCGCAGCATCAGATGAGTGCATTGTGTGCCTCCTTTCATTGGAGCCTTCCATAGCTGGAGACGTAGGTACCCTCACACTTTGGCGAGAAAGATCTGGAATGAGGCCTTCAAGTGAATGACTACCTGAGGGAGAGCTCTCAGGGGAATCTGTACCAGAGTCAGGGAGGGAGCTGGGTGGGGCAGGAGAAGACATTAAATGACTTGTTTGAATCTGCCTTGGGCCTGGGTCCTTGGGAAGTCTGGAGTTAATGGAACCATAGCACTGTCTGCCCTGGGGCAAGGGGGCTGGTGATTGACAACCCATATTGGTTGGTCCTTGGGAAGAGGACAATGAGAAGGAAGTAGCCTTGAGGACAGGGTCAGCCTCCCAAATGTCTCTAGTGAGGTACCTCCCTTGGACCCTGGGCTGTTCAGAGAACACAGCTGAGAGCAGCCACTACCCCCAGCAACCAGGCCTCGGGTGCTGGATGAGCACAGGGGGTCTGGGTGAAATGTCAACCTCGTATGATTCGTATCCTATTTTGCAAGTGCTGAAACTAGCTCAGAAAGATTAAAAAACTTATGCACAGTTGCCCAACTAGTAAGAACTGGGTTTTGAGTTCTGGTGTGAAGCCCGTGCCATCAGCCCTGAAACTAGGCTGCTTATACAATAATTTCACAGAAGGGAGAGAGGTTGCAGTTGTGGGTGGAGACCCTTCTAATGTCCCCTGCCCCACCTCACACGCCTCCACCTGCTCTCTGCTTGTCATTAGCATCTTGGCTGAAAAGAGGTTTCTGCCTGGGCTTTTGAGGAAGGGAGCGGCAGAAAGCCTTTGTGTTTCTGCCCAGGTCCCTGAAGGTCGTACTGTTGATGGAGCTGGTTGCTAGGAGACATTTCTCAAGAAAGGTTCCTTTGGAAAACGAGCTCAGGCTCTGTCCACAGCACAACATTATTATAGCTGGGAGAGTCACACCTCAACACGTGTTCTCCCAAGGTGTTAGTGGCAGATCCAATTTCTTCTCCAACTGGTTCTTCCGGGGCCCAGCTCAGAGCATATCTTACGGGCTCTGTGCCAGGCGGACTCAGAATCCTATTGAGAAAGGGGCCTTTGAGACAGTCTGCCTTCCTCCCGGGAGGTGAATGGGAAGTGCGGCACAGGTTAGAGGGGCTGACGCAGCAAGAGCCAGCGTCACTGGCCTCCCTGCTCCTCCGTCAGCGTGGACTCGGTGTAGGAGGACAGGGCGGGGTGGTGGGCATCTTCGCTTGCTAAGGCCGTGTTGCAATGCCTTTTGTCTAATTACTACTTTGCCTCGTGGAAACAAGCAGCCGGCATTGACTGGACCTCTACTGTGTGGAAAACACTGGGCCAGGTTTTTAGAATCTCCATATACTGATTTTGACCATTTTTACTGGTTTTATCTTTGATTTGACTTTTTGTTTTTGCAGCACTGGGGACTGAACCCACGGCTTCATCCATGCTAGGCAAGAACTCTACCACTGAGCTGTATCCCCAACCCTCCCTATTTTTATTTTGAGCTGTGGTCTTCCTAAGTTGCCTGGGCTGGCTACAAACTTGCATGTTCCTCCTGCCTCAGCATTTCAAATAGCTCCTACTACCTCAGGCCTGTGCCACCATACGTGGTATTTTTCTTTTCCCTTCGACTAAGAATTTATTTTCTTATATTTTCCTGTTTCTTTGCAGGCCTAGAAAGTTCTGAGTGTTTGTATGTTGCGTGTTGCAGAGACTATGGATTCTGTTATCTTCTTCAGAAGAGTGTTAAGAGTGTTTCATTTTAGCAGGCAATGTACTCACTAAGTGATCCCTTTGAAATTCTATGGACTTAGTTTTGCCCTTTGTGGGAAGAATTTGTGCAAAGGCAAGGCTATTTCCCAAGCTCCCAAGACTGGTACACTCATCTCTAAATTCTTTCTAGTGAACCTGAGGGATTTGGTTTTAAATGAGAAGCTCTTAAAGCCCAGTGCAGTCCTCAGCCTACAGACCCAGCCTTCTGGTGTCTCAGCTTAGTGCCTGGGTGAAGTTCTCCCCGGTGTCTCCCAGTACTGCATGGCCTTTAGAAGCTCAGTCATTACCAACCCCATAGCAACTGCTCCTGCGGAGTCACATACATTTCCCCTGTACACTATCCTCTAGCCCTCAGGCAAGGACTTGTGAGTTGAGGGGGACTCCCCTACCTTTTGGGACCCTCCTCTTTGGTGTCATGTCCTGCAGAGCCCTTCTGCTTTAGTTTCCGGAACCTGACCTCTGCCTCCTGAACCCAGAGTCCCTGTCATGCTCAGCTGGCTCCATGGTCCTGCGTCGTGCTTGGGAAATTGTCCTGGGATGAGAACATGGGTGAGGGCTCACCTCATGATGTTCTTCCCACTCAGAGAGCACAGTGTTTTCTGTCCTCCTCTTGCTCACACTGCTTGAAAACAGTTGTTTCTTATTTTCTTGGGTGTCGTGATGCCTTTTGTGGCAGGGCTTTTGTGTAACCAGAACCTCTGTTGTGGTGGAAAGTGAAGTGCAGCCCATGCTAGGTAGGACCCACTCTCCCTCCCTCCGTGGGGAATCTTGGGGTGTTCATGAGGGAAACAAGGGAAAGGGCTTAATGTCCTCATTCAGCGAGGACACCAAGGATCAGAGGGGTGCAGTGATTTGCTCATGCGGCACAGTGCAGAAGCAATAGCCAGCTGGGCAGTGGGACTTCCCAGTGCAGGGTTTGTCTCTGTGCTGCCCCTGCTTTCAGCAGGGCAGCTAAAATTTAAGCTATTAAATTTCACCATTAGCATTACTAAAATAACCAGTATTCTCTGCGCCCATTTGCCATTCCTTCACATGTTGTCTCCGCTGTGTTTCTGCACTCCTGCTTCGGCCACTGAGCCCTGCCGGGCCGTCTTCTTCCCTTCCTCAGGAGGGGGACGGTAGTGCCTTGCATAGAGCTTGTGTCCCTTCCGGTGGACTTCTGCCACCCCACTGTCCTGCTCTGCTGCTCTCAGTGGCCCCTGAGGCCACGGTGGCCCTTCCTAAGGCGTAAGTTGAGAGGGGCTCCTCAGCGGGTGCTGAGCCCACAGCGCCCCCCACCCAGGCTCACAGTGGGGTGTGTGGACACAGACTCCACAGGAAAGAGGCTGTTTCGCTAAGCTTAGCCCGAACTGTCGGATCTGTAGCTTTTGGCTCATCTAACTTTTATTGAAGTCTGTGAGCCTCCTGGAAAATGTTGGACCGCAGCGCAAAGGTTGAGCTTACGGTCTGCATTCCAGTGCTCCTGTATTTCAATCTGCTCTTTCATTTCCCATGACTTCTTGTCAACATGTTGTGGAAGATCCCCGGGAAGCAGCCCCTCTGACTGGGCCTGAAGCAGTTAACATAAGGGAAAGCCATCCGGGAAAGCAGTCCCCTCCCTGTTCTAAGTCAGTAGCAGTTAAGCTGTGAAGCTGTGGAGCTGGCTGCGTGTGGCTCTGAAGCTTGTTTTGTGTGGAAGAGAAACTGTTTCAGCAAACTTGCCATGCAGACATTTCTCTGTGTTCCTGTGTCCCCTGCTTGCTGCTTGCAAGCCTGGCCTGAACAAAGGGTGTGAAAGTAGCCTGAGCTTGAGCCCCGCCATTTCTGGATTGACCCACCCAGGAGAGCCTCTAGCGTAATGAATCTTCCTCTCTCCTCTGACCTCACGGCTCTGAGTCTTGGTATCACTGGGTTTATCAGATTTCTATAATAAGCACACCCTGCCCCACCCCTGTTTCCCCTCTAGCCTTCGTATTCTTTTATCCATAGGAACAAGATAGTTCTACAATGGCCAGAAGTTGCCATGGAAGAGGACTGAGCCACGAGCCAGAGGGAAGCGAAGCCCTGAGGAAGAGGAGAGCCAGGTTCCCAGGACCTCAGTCAAGATCCTGACTCAGCCTCACCTGAGGCCATTGCTTCTAGTCTGGCGGTACACTGCCTTCTCTTTCCCCATAGGCCCGGGGTCCTGCACTAGAAGAGCCTGTGCCCGACAGCCGTCTCCAGCCTCTTGCTCCCTCTGAGCCTCTGAGCACTAAGTCTGGCTCTGCCTGCAGTATTACACAGCCTGGTACCAAGGGCCGGGCCTCAGATGTCCCTTCAATATCAAGAGCCAGTGTCCCATGAGGGTTGTTCTCCTTGGTCCAGGACCTGACTGGACGTTTGCAACAGGGAGCTACCTCTGCAGTTGCAGCCTGGAGTGGAGCTTTCTCCCGGACAATGAGAGGACCCTGGCTGGCTGAGAGTATGGGTGAGGGCACGGGGACCCTCTGGGGTTGCTATCTTCTGGTCTTCAGGTGTTGGAGTGGTCCCTTCCTGTCACGGTTGGGATATGAAATGTCCCTCAAGCCCTATGTATCTAGATGTTGTGAAATGCTTGCGGAACTAAGGGCTGTTAAGAGGCAGGGTCTGGTCAGGAGGGGCGGATGTAGGACTGTGAGGGATGAGGGATGTGTAATAGATTATGGGAGTGTGCTGCTTGACCTAGAGGGGCAGATCACTGAGTCCCGGAAGGGAAGGATCACTGGGACACGACCTGGCAGGGTGTGTGCTAGCTCTCCCTTCCTTACTGACGTGGCTTCTTGTCTGTGCTGCCGTGGGCAGCCTTCCTCCAGCTCACCTCCACTGTGGGCTTCTGTGACTGTCAGCTGCCCACGAAGGGACTGAGACCTTCTGAACCGGTGAGCTAAAAATAAATCTTTCTTCCTCTAAGTTGTGGATGTCAGGTACTCTGTCCCAGCAACAGAAGAGTAACTAAGACACGCCCTCTGCATGTGGGTGGGGCCTCTTCTAACATGGGACTTGGCGAAGGTGGTGCTGCAGCCCTCTTGCGATGACGTTAGCCTGTGTTTCTATTTTCTACATGTGTGTTTGTACGTGTGTAGTGGCTCTATCCTGCCAGCACGAGCTAGCTAGAGGCCCTTGCTGGCAGGTGAAGGGAGCAGCCACACTGGGGAGGTTACCGCGCAAGGGCGCTGGGTGACCTCTAGGGCCTGAGGGCAGCCTCCAAGGGTCTGTGGGCTTCTGTCCTATGATTGCAAAGGATCTGCCAGCCACCGGCTTGAGCCGGGTGGGGTGTCCCTCAGCCTCGCCTCCAGACGTGGTCGCTGTTTGGCCAGTGCCTTGATCGCAGCCGGGGGACCAGAGCTCCGTGAGCCTGGCCACCTGCTGGCCCCTGAACAGTGACGATGGGTGTTGCACTGAGCCCCAGTTTGGTGGTGATTGGTCATGCAGTAATACAAAACCGAAACCTTGGGCCTTGGAGGATGAGAGGCTGGTTGGCCCTCTGTCCCACCTATCAACCATGCGTGCTCCATGCTGCTCCTTTGAATGCAGCTTCTCCTCTATCAGCAGGTGCAAACTTTGGAAAGTCAGAGACAGTGCATGTAAAGTACCTAGCGGAACATCGACGCCCCCACACGTGATGTCATCGTCCCCACTTCACATGGAAAGAAGCTGAGGCTCAGAGAAGTGGAGCCATTTGCCCCGGATCGCACAGCTGGGCACTGATGGAGCTGAGTTTGCCTCCCACTCCTGGAAAGTTCCCCATAAGCTGCAGCACCCGAACTTGGACCGCAGTCTGCCCCTCCATGCCCACTTGGCGGTGGCATGGGGGACACTGGGACTTTCTAGAATGGGGCAAACGCAAGAAAATCAGCAGTGAGCGCTGGCCTGGATCCCGTTACTCAGGCGAGATCGCGTTTCACCTGTTCCGGCGCTGCGTGCAGGGAGGGCAGAGGAGCGGGCACACAGCCACTTCCCTGGTTATTCAAGTAGAAAATTACAGGCGCCCGAAATAGCCTGGGCATTCTTTTATTAATGAACAGGCAGCGAGCCGGTGGAGCTGGAATGGGGGATTGCAGGCGGCCCTTTCCGTTGGCTGCTTTCCCACTGCACAGGAGGGGATCTCACCGGAGCGGGGCAGGTGGCGCATGAGGGCGGTCCTGGCGAAGGGGAGCTGAGACCCGCCACCTGAGCTGGAAAGGCGGCCCAGCTGCGGGCGGGATTCCCAGCGGGAGCCGGTGATGGGACAGTGGACCGACCGCCCAGCCGTGTGCTCCCAGCTGCGTGGCCTTTGCATCTTCTGTGAAGTGGGATGAGTCCTAGGCTCACAGAAGTGTGTTTTCTCTGGAATGTGATGTGGATACTTGCTCATTGTAGCCAGCGTAGAAGGTGAAATCACAACAGTACAGAGAAGACCGTTCCCATTCGCTCTCCCCGCCCCCTGGCCTTTCCTCGCTGGGGTCCGGGGGTGGGGTGGGGTGGTGTTTGGGCGCGCTCTTGGCCTCTTCCTGTGACCACGGGCAGGGGTGGCAGGCACTGCCCACATGTGGCTCTGGAGCAGAACCACCGGGACACAGGCACTCCCCAGCCTGCGGACGTTTGGGGGACTGCCCTGCGCCCTGCGCGCCCGGGAGGCAGTACCCTGACAAAGCCTCCCAGGTCGGCTTTCATTTCTTGAGCCCTCCAGCAACGCCCCCAACTCTGGCTAAATTCAGTGCCACTAGAAGACTGGGGAGGACGGAGAGCCACTTGGGGGCCCCTGGCGTGGATATGGGGGCCAGGTCGAGCCTCCCGAGGGGGCCACCTGTGACCTTCTCCTCCTGCAGCCCTGGCACACCCGGGCCTCTGCCTCTCGTCCCTGGGGTCTGGGGCGGGAAGCAGCTGCCCTCTCCTGGCCCTCTCTCCCGGTCAGTGCGGGAAGTGCCAGAGTGGTGACACGCACCAGCCGCTCGGCCATCTGCCCCCACTGGCCAACAGTACCCCTCCAGGATGGGCACTCGCAGCGCGAGAGCCAGTCCCGGGCCACTCCCTATGGGAGACTGATTTATAATGAACATGGCGGCAGAAGCACTTGCAGGATGGCAAAGACCCCAGCCCCCACGCCCACCACTTCTGCCTCCAAGACTCAGCTCTGTTCACCTGCGCTGTGCTGGCTGTTTCATTTGCTGCTAAACCGTCAAATGAATGCATACGTTACTTCCCTTTCCTAAGTGGGAAAATGAAGTTCAGAGATGCTGAGTAACTCTCCCAGTGCCACACAGCTGATGGGTGGCAATCGGGGGGCTTTCCCTAGGTTGTCCGAGGCAGGATCTCTCATGCCCTTCCTGAGGCTCAGCCTGTCGTGGTGAGGAAGGCCTGGCCCCTGTGCTTGGGGGCCGCTATCTGGTGGAAGAGCCCAACTTTGAAGCTCCTCCCTTGCTTGGGTAAACTTCTGAGTTCCCAGGTGTGCCCCAGGGAGGGGATAAGGCTGTGGTGCCGGGCTGGGGCTACCTTGTGTGTGTCCTGCCCTGAGACTCCCAGCTGTGCCACCACGGCGCTTCTCTGAGCCTTGGCTGCTGGTGCCCGCGCCGGACATGGCAGACGGGCGAATAGTGACAGGGCCACAGCGGCTCTTTATTTTCTAAACCTCCTCCGTGTCTCATTATTATTTCAAAAGGTGAACTTTGCTCTTGACGTTGTTGTAAACATTCCTCATTCTTTATTACTCAAATTGATACATTTCATTTTAGAAAAAGCCAGAAAGCACAAGCCTCCAGACCTGTGCCGGAATCCTTTCGGACTCTGCCCATCCGTGTGGTTTCTGTGACATCCATGAGACCTGCATGGTGGTTTCCGTTCCACGCTGCACAACACACCCTCGGCATCCTGTCATGCCAAGACCTATTTCATGAGTACACAGTATTCCACTAATAGGGGTATGCCACTGTTTGACTGTTGAATTGCTTTTTATTCTCATATCCTAGTGGATATATTCTAGTCCCTATATTTTTTTCTTTGATAAATTCCATGTTTAGGCTTGTGGTGGGCTTCTGTGCAGTTGAGTGTAAACTGCCACGTGGCCACAGGTTGCATAGGCATCCCAGGATGGAGCGCTTGACCTTGGTGCATGTTTCCCGGGATGAGACCCTGTGGTCCAGAAAGCACAGCGCACGGCCCGGGGCTTGCCTGCTCCTGTCTTTTCACCATACCGAGCCCGCTGGCCCCGGCGAGGCACAGAGTCTCTGCCTCTTGCTCCAGCCTGCCTGTGTTGCTGTCAGTGCCCAGAACGATATTAACAGTAAGGCTTCTCTCCTCTGGCTTTTGTGCAGCTCGCTCCCCCCACCTGAAATGATGTCACCCCCTCTGCCTGGCTAATTGCTCCAGGATCTGCTTCGATGGAACCTCCTCTGGGAAGCTTTCCCTGATGCCCTCCTCCCTGGGGTTGGGCACACTGGGCCTTTACCTCCCTGGGAGGGTTAGCATGGGGGGCCCTGCTCTCTGGAGGAGGCTGGCTCCAGTCAACCTCCCAGGAGTTGCAATTCCCTATGGCCAGAAAACCTTCAGCCTGGATGGTAGAGGCCCGACTTGGACTGGCAGGTGCGGGAAGCTTTGGGTGATGGCCTGACTACGGCTTGGTCTGCCTGTCACAACTGTCCTTAGACAGCCTTCCGTGCCAGCTCCCTGCATCTTGCGGCTCTGGGGAGGCCAGCCAAGGACAGAAGGATCCCTGTGCAGGCTGCCCTGCTGGCTGGCTGCTCAGGACCAGTGTAAGTCACCTAGCACATCTCCTCCTCTACCGTGTCCCCCTGGTGGGGACACCCTCGGGAAAACAGCCACTGGAACTTTCCACTGACTCAGCCCAGGCCTGTCTGGAAGGGAGAGAGAGTCTGCCTGTAGCACATCAGGGCAGGCACCCAGGCCCCACCAGGCTCACTGCGGGTGGCCTCTGAGGGAGCAGGAAGCGCCTCCAGCTCCTGGCTGTGGATTTGGAGATCCTCTTTCATTTGTATTCATGAGTGGATTGGACGTTATAATTTATTTATGTATCACTGTCCTGCTTTAATTTTGATATTAGAAGTTATTTTATCACAAAATGAAGTAATCCCCATTTTCTCTTGCCTGGAACATTTTATGTGAAGCCATAGGATGACTTCCTTGAGGTTGGGTAACACTCACCTGTGAGACAGGTGGTCTGATGGCTTCTTTGCAGGCAGATTAGCTTGTGATTCAATTTCTTTAAATGTTATTAACTCTTTAGCTTTTTTAGGTCCCTTATAAGCCAATTTTTTCAATCATATTTTCTAGGTGTTTCTAGACAATTTAATAAAAATTTTCAGGTGTTAGTCAGCCATATCATTCATTACTTTTTTTTTTTTAAAGAGTCAATTTTGGCCCGATTGATCTTCATTGTCACACTCATTTTCACACTTTTTTAGTGCTAGCTCCAGGGCAGCCAGAGCCATGTGCAAGACAGTTCATATTTTTGAGATGGTTAAAGTTCTGAGAACTACCCTGTTAAGTTTTTTTGATCTGGCCTCAAAAAGTCATGTTTGGAAGGTGCTTTAATCATGGAGAACTTGCTCAGGACCAGTGTAAGTCACCTGAGTGTCTGTGCTTTTGGGAGGTGGGGACTGGTCAGAAGCTGGCGGGGACAGATCCCTGGGATGTGACCCGGGAGAGTATGCACTAGCTCTGTCCTCCTTGCTCGTTCTGCTTCCTGTTGCAATGCCATACACAGCTCTGCCCACTGTCTGTGAGACCTGCACCAGGCATTGGGCATCCAAGGTGAGAATGGGAAAGCCTGAGGTGAAAAAGCTCAATAAATCCCCATAGAGGGTATTCCAGACAGCGGCGGGTATAGTGGAGCAACTGTGGGCCTAGGGATTATGGAGGTGGTCTTTAGCTAGAGGGACAGGGATGACGTCTCGGGCTGCAACCTAGAGACCTTAGTCACGGGAAGACTCCCAGAGCAGAGAGCAGGTGGAAGAACAGCAGGAGACAGGATCTGAGGCGGGAAAAGCACTTGAGATGCTGGAAACACTGATGAAGTCTCATGTGGTGGAGTAGTGAGAGGAGGGGAGATGAGCTCACAGAGGGCCTGTGGCTGTGGATTTCAGAGTCACTGCTGGGGGAAGGTTTTCCTCAGGAAGGCAGGAGGGAACTCCGAAGCAACGTAGCTCACTCTGGCTCTGCTTTGTGAGAGCCCTGGATGGTCTGTGGCCCATGGTCTATCACAATGGCAGATGCGGCCTTGCAAGTTCTAGCTGTACCATGCCCTGGAAGTACCTCAGGGTTTCCTGCAGCTGGGTAGAAGCTAGGAGGAACTTGGCTTTCTGGAGAGCAGCAGGTGGAGGACAGCTGAAGCTCAGCCAGAGTGACACAGAACTTCAGATACCTGAGAAGTTTGCCACAACGCCCAGATGTCTGGTGGACTGCGGGGGTTACTGCTGGGTTTGAATTGCATCTCCCCAAAAGACAGGTTGAGATCATTGCCCCTAGGACCTGTGCATGTGATCATATTTGGAAATAGAGACTTCTCAGATGTTATCAAGTTGCAATGAGGCCATGGGAGTAGGTCCCAATCTGACTGATGTCTCTAAAGGAAAGAGACCTTGGCATGCAGAAAAATGCATGTAAGGGTGGGGACAGATTGGAGTGAGAGGTACCAAGGAAAGCCATGGATGGTCCACACCACCAGGAGCCAAGAGAAAGGGCTCAGACAGTCCCGCTCCCTCTCCCCAGGAGGACCATGCCTGCTGGCACCTTGACTTCGGCGTCAGGCCTCCAGAACTGGTGAAGGACACGTTTCTATTGTGTTCTGCCACCCAGTTGCAGATAATTGCTATGGCAGCTCCAGGGAACTGATGTGTCATCCACAGCTCCTGGCTGTGATCACAGAGTCGCCATGAGGCCCTTGCAAATGCTGGCCACTGCAAGGAGCTCTGCTAGCAGCACTCCCTGTGAACATCTGTCTCATCATACTCCCCTGGGTGACCCAAGGCATTCTGGGGACCTCAGGTGGGTTGAGAAAAAGGAACCTCTGATGTTTCCTCACAAGGGCAGACATGGCCTTGCAGTTCTGGGTGAGCTATGTGCTGGAGTCACCTCAGGCTCCATCTGGAGTTCTTTAGAAGCAAGATGTCCCCAGGACCAAGCTAGGCTCTTCCAGCTTCAGACTTAGTCATTTTAACTTTTACATGACAAAAAA